>BGPR01005681.1:0-47888 GCA_013235015.1 Araneus ventricosus
CAATTGGCTTAATTTTCGTTATTTAATTAAATATCTTAAGAAGTAATTATTTTTGAAAGTTGAAAAAAGCATAATTGATTTAGAAATGAACCCTAGAATGGCATGTACAAACTACATGTCTCAACTGTTTACCGTTTAGGAGGAACTCTTGTGGCAGATAGAACTGTAAAACACCTTTTCTTTCTCCCTAGGTCCTCTCCCTTCAATAGGAAGCGGACTAAGCAACCATGAAAAATTTAACACACTCATTAGGATCATTTAAAAATTTGAAAATTAAACAAAACATCTCATTAGCGAGAGTAGAGAGTAATTAACTGACGTCATTGGATTACTGCGCAACCATATTAAAAGGGGTATGTGCTACGACATAAAACCAGAAGTAAAAAGTCTGCCTTAGAATTAATATCCAAAGAAAGCAATATTTTCTTATCATAATTTTAACAGTGATAAAAACACGTAAATGTAGAATTTGATGAACCAATAAATTGGCTTGAATTTAATTTTATAAGAATAGATTGCGTTTAAAATGAATTTCGAAAATTTTAAAATTGGAGAAAATACTGTACAACAATTAAATTGGTATCATTATAAAAATATAATTTTGCTCTTTAAGATGTTGTAAAAATAATATTCGTGCAATAAATATTTCAGATTGGCGATAAGCGCCAAAAATTAGCTTTATTTTCGTTATTTAATTAAATATCTTAAGAATGAATTAATTCTGAAAGTTTAAAATAGCACAGTTGACATTAGAAATATACCCCAGAATATCATGTGCAAATTTCATGTCGCTACCGTTCACCGTTTAGGAGAAGATCTTGTGTACGACCGACAGACAGATACATGTATTTTCTGCTTTATTTTATAGATTATTGATACATTTTCTTATTCTCGAAATCTTTTCAGTGTTCACAGTACAAGACAAATCTCATTTTGGGTTAAATTGCTTAAGGTAAAGTGAAACTCGTGATAGATTAACCTTGTAAAGAGACTAAACATATTTCGATGTTATCGTTATTAATATATTAGTGACAGGCAAGCATATTTCAAGATTAGTTCAGTTTTATCTCTCTCTCTTATCATTTCAAAATTATTCATGCTTTGTTTTAATAATGTTGACTGCAGAAGAACGAGGAAGCATGTACAGTCTAAACAGAGAGATAAAGCATTTTTTTAAGTAAAGAGGATATCATTCAACAATAAGTACAATTATTATAATAAGATCGAAGATCAAATTATTTAAAATTCTATTTTTAAATTTCAGCTATGTTCTGGAATTTCATTCTTTTGTTTAAAACTGGTATTTTGTCAAATACAAAGTTCAAATTTCAAGGAATGATGATTCACGCAAATTGAAAGCAGTTTATATAAGTAACAGTGAAAACAAAATGTAAAATAGATAAAAAAATAAAGAAAATACAAACCATTTTGTTTTTAAATTTGATTATCAGGCATTTAAAATTGATTTTCAGTTTTTTTAAATCCCTGCAGCTTGCTATTTTTTTGTAGTTTTCTACTTGTCTATGAAGTTAACTTGTATGAAGTTAACTGAGTTCTCATTTTTTTTTTTTTTTAAATTTGGAATATGCTGACTGTATGAAGTCATTATTTTCAGAGTGGGAAAGAATATATTGTTACTGCTGTTCCTTTTACAAGAATCACCCAACTTTGGGACAAAACATTTATTGACGCATACAGGGACATATAGAAGACAGCATTACAACTACGCACACAGCAAAGCACACAGTATGGGAGTAACATCGTTATGACTCGAAGAAGGAATGCGTTAAGTAAAAAACGACATGCGCTGATTCACACAGATAATTCATGCGCGCAAGAAAAATAGTTCGCTCGCCTCAACCCAACAGTTACAAAAATCGTCCTGTGAGTGTACGGTGAAAACAGTACAACCGGCAGGATAATGGAGAACGACGCTTTATTCTCGAATCCTCCGGAAAACACGAATCACAAGTAACAGGAAAACACAGCACTTGCACAAATTAACAACACCAGCAGAGACCAAATCACGAACAATAACAGTGTGACGTCACATGAAATCATCTTGAGAAATCCGGATCTCGGCTTCAAATACAGATATCGAGAAAATTCTATTATTTTTGAGATCCTACGTTTTGTCGCCAAAGTCGACAAATTTATAGCAAGTCACCAAAATTGTCTCCAGGTTTGTCGCCAAGGTCGGGGTCAGTGGCTCCATTCCCCTGGCATTCCCATACATACCCCTGTAGAACTCTCTTTCCAAACATAAGACGAACATTGCTGGGAAGCGACTTTCCATGGTTGTAACAATATGTATGCGTCTCTGCTGACATAAGAAAATTTTCAGTGGATTATTATTCGCTGATAGAGAAAGGAAAAATTATGATGAGATAAAAAAGATAAAATTAAGATTCGAAATATTTCAAAATCTTGCAGACGCTATTATTTTAATATTTCGAAATAAATTTTTTCTTTTGCATTGGAAACTAAAAAGTCTATAGATATAAACAAAAGATTGTGTATTCGGTTTCTTTACAAGGCTTAGAGTATTATAGCTTATCTTTATGTCGAATATTTATCATTATATTTTAAACAAGTATTTTTGTACTGAATTTTGACTCGCAGTCGGTCATATAGTAGAAAATCAAAAGACTGAAATTTTGAGCTCAAGAAGTCATGATATGGAAAGCTGATATTTCAATTTTTACAATTTATTAAATAAAGTAACGGATAACACTTATTAAGCATTTTTTTTAGAAATGAAAAAGTTATTATCTGACATGAAAATGTTTTCATTTAAAAGCACCAATCACAATCGTGTTATGATAGTTCATTTTAGAAGTTGACTCAGATTCCATAAACATTTAAAAATATGTTTCCCTCTTTTAATTATCAGCATTTAATGCGATACATGTAGATTCAGCAATAATTTTAAAAAGGAGTTATAATTATTTGACTCAGCTTATGAATTATTTTATCTCAATAATATCTCTTTGCAAGCAGTACACATCGATCGAAACGAAGAAAAGAAATCTTAATGAAGATATTGTGTTACATAATTGTAGCTTTCATCTAGTGATTGTCGAAAACAGCAATTTTATACGTTCTTTTCTTTTTCACGGTTTTTGTGCGTGGAAAAAACAACAACCGCATCACGGAATATTTTTTGTTTTCAGACAGTGCAGGTGGGTTTAGTTGGCTTTAACTGAAGCGCATAGAAACCTTCAAGTGTCCTTTGTGAATGACGTACGAATCAAGACTGACTTTTATGAGATATTTCCGGCTTTTTCTCTTTCTTCTTTTAAAAAGGAAAACGACAAATGTTGAGGATTTTCATTTATGTTGTCGTTTTGGGATTTTAAATGGTTTGGAAACTCACCAAGATAATATTAATAACAGAGATGGCAGAATTTTTGTTATTTCACTGTAAACAATGGTTGAATGATTAACATTTTGTAATTTGGCAAAACATGGCATTGTTCCTGTATGTGTATTAAAAATCTTACGATAAAGCTCATAAAAATCTTTCAATAATGCAATCACGTTGACCCAACCTTTTTACTATAATAATGTGGAAAAGGCAAAATTTATTCCAATGTCGAAAAAAAAATATTAATTTTAAAAAATAATTTATTGACGAAAACTACTGACAATCTTCGTTCTTGGATGTTTTGAAGTTAAAATGGAATGAAATAATTTATCAAAAGTCATATAAAAGCAATTTTTCATTGAAAAAAGAATCTTTTTGCTGAATCTACATTAAATTAATATCAGACATGTAGAAGAATTTACGTATAAGAAATGAGCCAACTGGTAAGTAGAATCAAAAATTGTAGAACTGAATATCTTCGTAAAAATAGATAATGGGAAATAAGAAAGAAAAAGTGATAAATGTTCATAAAACTACACTGTTAAAACAGAAAGTATATTGTTTTATATATCAGATACATAAATACAATTATTTTTCTTATTCAAGTTTCTTAACTTTGCTTCTTTATTTTTGATTTTCAAGTACATATTCTATTTTGAAAATTATCCAAATCAAGCCATGGGGTCAAATATACCTTGTATGTGAGACTGATTCAGGTTAAATATGACACAGTAGGCCAATCGTCCTCATACTAGTTCAAAAGTGGAAGTATACAGAGTTAGGTGGGGGCTTGGCTGTCATTCTCATCACGTGATCACAGTTCATAATTCCAATGTTCGCCTCATTTATATTCAAAATCGGACGTAACGGTAACAAAAAAGAGAAAAAAACCCGATTAAAATCCGCACAGGGAAAAACTTATTGGGTATTGTAGGATCAGTATTCTCTTTTCCCGTTTCATAAAAAAGAGAGTTTTTCTTTTTGTGTGTGTGTACGTGAATTGGTCACAATGATTTTTTTCGTAATTTCTAATTTGCTCTGTTTACCTTTTAATAAATTCTTTTATTCATTTGTCAGGAGAAAATTATTAAAAGTTTCCGAGGTCTTAAATTAATTGAATACATTTAAAACTTTTAAAGAGTTTATTTATTCTTTTTACTAAATTTTTCATACCATTCTTAATTTCCATGGATTCCAGTACTTTGAATAATGGAATTTGTAGCAAAAAAGATGTTATTTAATTACTGAGGAAACTAAAAAGCTTCATAAAAATCTCTTCCTTGCTTTAATTACAAGTATTGAAGTCAGTTATCTTTTACAACAGATCATTATTTTATGTATATTTCTGGAGAATTCATTTTATTCTCAGAATATAATTATTTGGCTTCTTATTGTCGACATAGAATTCCTCTAGAATTAACATATCATTATTATATCAAAAGAACGGCATCAGACTTTGTTCCGAAATAATAAATTTGGATAGAATTTAACAGCTGCATCAAACATGCGTCATGAAATTTATTTAATTTTTTCTCAAACTGTAAATGAATGAAATTCATCATAAAATTTAGGATTGCTCATTCTTTTTAATAATAATATTATATCCTCATTTAACTGCATTATTCAAACACATTTTTACACGATTGTTTCGATAAAAAGATTGAAAGATGAAATTTATATAAAAAAATAAGCCAAATTAATTAAATTATCGAGTGAACCAAACAAAAAGCATCACAAAGAGTACTTTGCTTCGCTTTAATTATAAACAATTAATACAGTAAAGGAAATTAACCCTTTATTATTCGGCGCATAAACCCAAAAGTATTTCGAAGCATAGTTATTAACTCAGTCCAAGTGCTCATTTTATTACTTCGAGAAGTAAAAATTATGTCTAAGTTGATTTTTCCCCAAAAAAGTAAATTTGTGACTTCTAGCAATCCTGTAGGTATTTTGTTTTAGCTATTGAAATCAGGAAACGTCAGTATTCACCGAGGAGATGTCAGAGTGCGACGGGTTAACATTTCTTGAGTTAGATCTATTGATTAGATAGTTGCATTAAATTAATTATTTTTTCACTAAATTATATAATTATCTTTCAAAATTAACATTATTTTCAGTATATTTTCAAAGTGCTTTGGTCGTAAAGGTCAGAAACACATTACTATCTCCACATAAAGAATTTGTCTTGAAATGAACAAATCGTTTTCATAATAACTAGCCGATCTCGGCGCCCTCGGGGGGGGGGGGCCGGCCGGTTCGCGGCCAGCATCCACTTTGCTCATCACTACCCCTGCCACGTCGCTGTTTCGAGGCTCTCAGCCACTACTTTTTTCAGTTTTAAATATTGCATGAAGATCAGTGGAACAGACCATAAAACCATAGTAGATTTCATATTCTTTGTAGACAAGAGATTCCTTTAAAATTGTAAAATCTTTCAATAAACCTCATCTAGTTGTAATGTTTTGTATAAATTTTTCACGAATTTCGGCATAAAAGTCTTCGGATCCATAAATACAGAATGAAATTGCCCTAACTAAACAGTTTGACACGCCATTGTGATGGAAATTTTGGGATCTATATATTTCAAATAATATGGTAAAACCTTCAGACAATTCGCCAGCACCAACCACTAAACCGATTTCGACATTTGTTTTTCATTTGAAAGGTTATGACGTCTAGATATGCCATCAAGAGTCGCCTGTCCCCCACCCACCCCATTTTCGAACGAAATCGAAAAAACTCTTTCCCAATGTACATTCTCTATGGGGAAAAACCTTTCGACAGTTCGCCAGCAACAACCACCCGACGGATTTCGGCAATTTTTATTTAAAATAATTTGGTAAAAAAGTCTTCTCCGAGTCCGCCATCCTCAACCACCCGAGCAATTTTGACACTTTTTGTTTCATATGAAAACTTATGACGTCTAAATATGTCATCAAGGGTCGCCTGCTCCCCACCCACACTCATTTTCGAACGAAATAATAAAAACTCTTTCCCCTGTACATTATCTATGGGGAAAAACCTTTAGACAGTTCGCCAGCAGCAACCACCCGACGGATTTCGACAATTTTTATTTTATATGAAAGCTTATGATGTCTAGATATGTCATCAAAGGTTGTCTGTCCCCCATCAACCCCCATTTTCGAACAAAATCGAAAAAAAACAACATATAGAGAATGTATGGTGGAGAAGTGTTTTTAGTGTCTAGACGTCATAAGCTTTCATATGAAATAAAAGTTGTCGAAATCCGTCGGGTGGTTGCTGATGGCGAACTGTCCAAAGGTTTTAACCACATAGAGAATGTACAATGGGAAATAGTTTTTTAGATTTCGTTCGAAAATGGGGGGTGGTGTGGGCAGGCGACCCTTGATGACATATCTAGACGTCATAAGCTTTCATATGAAACCAAAGTTGTCAAAATCGGTCAAGTGGTTGAGGCTGGCGTACTCGGTGAAGAATTTTTTACTAAATTGTTTTAAATATATAGATGAAGAACGGCGGTTAGATCTTGTTAGAACAACAGAGTTTATCAGTGGACGTTAACATGCTTAATGAAGTTAATTGAAACGTTGATCTAATAATAAATGAAAAATAAAAAAAAAATCAACTGAAAATTTACGATTGTCCGTGTAAAATCAAATCTTTTCTAATAACATTACATCTTTCTCCATTACACCATATAAACACTTTTTTGTGCAAATACTTTCTAAGCAAATAATTTTGAATGATGAAATTTGTAGAAAAGATAATTTGAGTAAATCTAATTGTTGACTAAACCTAACAAGAAGTTTCATGAAACAATCGTTTGCCTTGCTTTAATTATATATAAAAAGAAATTAGCATTTTTTTGTTTAAAAATTAGATAGTGAATTTAAACAATATTTAATGCAACACATTATATAGCTATCATCAAAAATGACCACTGTTTTCCGCATGTATCTACAATAGCAATAATTTGGTTTCGGAACACATAAAATATTTTTATTTTGAATGTTTGTGAATCAAACGTTTGTCTTGAATTAATTAACAAGTATATATTTCTTAATTGCATTTCGTAATCACATTTTTGATAAAACTTTTCAACTAAATTATTTTAAATCATGAAATTTCTAGACTAAAATAATTAAATTAAACTAAATTTTAATGGAAGTTACTGAATTGTTACGGAACCAAACGAAAAGTAACATGAAGAAAAAAGTTTCCTTTCGTTTTAATTATAAACAGTTACGACATTAAAAGAAATTAGCATTTCTATAATAAAATTTGATAGCGGCATTTAAACTCTATTTACCCATGCAGGAAATTACACAGTTATCTTTTAAAAAGGAATTATTATCCGCAGATTTATAAAGCATTCATTTTAGTCGAAGAATGCATTTATTCGATTTCTCATCGTCTCCTCATAAAGAATTTATCTTGAAATAAATTAACATATCATTACCATAATAAAGAACCATGGTTAGATTTTGTCTCAAAATAACAAACAGAGCTCAGAAGCGAAGGTAAACTTGCCTCATAATTCGGATCTGTGTGCAAGGTTTCGTGTCACTCAAGCGCATAATAACTTGGGAAGTTTCACAGAGTTAATTATAACAGTAGCGAACAAGGAAAGCTTCGGCAAGCCTTATTTCAATGAATACGCTAAGTTTCCGAAGTTTCATTATAATCTATTGATTGGCTGCTGGAAAGGTCTAAGGAGAATTAAATTAAGTTTGCTGCGGATTTGTTCCAAATAAGTTTGTCTAGCGTCTCGTGTCTTGTCTTCTTCTCACCTGTAAGTGTCGAGAACAAGTTATAAAGTTACAGTTACTTACTTACCTCCGGAAAAAGTTTGAATAAGCTTTTCGTCTGAGTAGCTGAATTGGGTTATTTTTCGCGCAAAGTAGTTATTTCTTAGAAACCCAAATTAATTTGTATCCATAATCTTCAGAAACATTTAAAAGAATGGTGGGGAGTATTTGCAGCGTAAATTGTTTCAAATGGTTTGTCTTTCTCTGGGATACGACTCCAGCTTTTATTTTTTTAAATGTGATTCTATTTATTATGTGTGCTTTGTTTGATTTATTTCAGAAAAATATCTTATATTGTTTACCAACAAGATGTTGGTTTGGGTATAAGAACAAAACGTTAGCGTCTACAAAAATAAAGATGAACAACAAATAAAGAACTGTAGCGTCTTCAAACTACCGGCTCATCGGAATACTTGCCAGGTGGACGTTTGGGGAAAAGTGAAGATTCACTTAAAAATGAATTGGAATTCCTACTTGGTGAACAGTGTTTTTAACTGGATCTGAACCTTTAGCGCATAGTAATAATTAATTAAAGATTTTTCCTTTGGAGGTTTGATGTTTGTCAAAAGATATGTAACTTGCTGAGATTGATTTCAATTCTACTATTTTGAGGGCTATAATTTAATCAGAAATGTCACATTAAAGGACACCAGAGCGAAACATTTAGAGAAGGTTTTAAAATGTATTAAACGCATGTACAAAATACGATAATCAATTTCATATTGAAGGTATTTATGCGCACCAAGTTCATTTTGGCACATAAGAACTTGAAATTTTAAAAATTGTTTCTGAAGGGTCAACCTACATCGAATCATCATGTTTCTAACTTTAAAAATAAACCATTCATAGACGATACGTGATGTCCATATATTGTCTGTTGTCAAATACGGAAACCCTCCGCGCTTTTGCGCATGCGCCAGTCGTCTTTGATTTCACCAAAATAAGGGTGAGATGAAAGAGGAGATGTTTACGTTTATCGAAGCAACAATATATAGAAGCATTACACATTTCAATTCTAAGCAAAATGGGACGATTCAAAAAGAAAATGAATATGCCCCCCTGTTGCATAAAATCGTCCAAAAGACATAGGTGCGGGTTTTTGAAAAGAATAGAACATCTAAAGTATTCTATGGAAATCGAATCCAAACGACAATACATTCCCTAAACAAAACAGGTGTCATCTAATTAGATAAAAAAACAAAGTGGTTAATAACAGCATCATTCATTGAAGCAAAAAATTAGATTAAACGCCGAAACATGGCATCTGACAAACGAAGTCTCTCAATTTGTCTAAAAGTAATGAATTTATCTGAAAAATTATACTTGGATAGTAATACGACGAAATATAAATTGTTGCAACCTCGACTCGGTGTAATGGCAACTTCGTGTGTTGGATATCGCTAGTGGTGGTTGCCTCGCATGAGTCAAAAGGGCACTCCTCCTGGGTCTTCTTCCTAAAGCGGGCCGTTCACCGTTGCTCCATTTTGGAATTTTTGGAACACGTGAAGGAAAAACCTATCGTCAAGGTCGAACCCTATGAAATTTGGAGAAAATGGATTGGAAGTTCTGGAATTCCAACGAACTCAAAATCCAAAACATCCTCCGATTCCAATTTGGGACCTCGATGCGAGGGTAAAGGTAAAACATAGGATATGCCTACATTGGGACCTCGCGTTGAGGCTAGAAATGAAAGTCGAAATCCCCCGTGTGGGGGAGAAGGAGCGGGGTGGGAAGGATTCTGCGACTTGATCATCGTCTCAAAATAAACTTTGGAATATCCGTGAATGTTTTGACTAATTTTTCGACTAAAATGAGTGGAATACAAACCAGTTGTAGGGACAAATGGCTTACAGCCTTTCTTTCTCGTGAATGTCTATCTTAAGAAATTTAATCCAACTAAAATTCAGTAATCTATTAAATGACGGATCTTTTATTTAATAAGATAACTACTCAATCACTGTGCATTTGAATAAACTCAGTGATTCGAACCGAGTGAAAGAGTAGTATTATAGAGAAAAACGTTTAGCACGAAAACGCTGAATATGAAAAGTCGGTTAACACGAAATAATTCTGTGGTCCCGACAAAATATTATGTAATTTCATGCATTTTTTTTTCTTTCAACACGAAACAAAAATTATTTAACAGGAATAGATTTCGCTTCTCGGATGAACAAAATATATACCTACTTTCTGTTGTTGCGTCGTCTCTTAAATTTTTTCGCTCATTTTTTTAGTTAGATCTAACAAAGTAAATAATGGTTGCTACTGTTGTATTGGGTCTTTGCTTGTCTTTGTTGGATATCAAGAGGCAAAACATTTAAATCTATTGATCAGTTAGTTTTCGAATTCGGTGAACTGTGTGTCGAAATCGGTGAGTTTGATATTGAAATCAGTGAATTTTGTATCAAAATCGATAATTTTCGTGTTTTTATATTTTAAATAAATAATTTTTTTTAGGTTTACAATGGCAGAGAATTTCGGATGATTATGTATAGACTTTCAATGTATGCACCTACAAGTGTAAATTTTAGCAGGAAATCGAATTAATAACATTTGACGACATCGGAAATTCCTTTTTTTTTACCTTTCTCGTATACGAAGTATGCAAAAAGAAAGTATTGTAACCGTCAAAAAAATTCGAACTCGAGATTTTGAGGAATCTCCACGTTTTAGACCTCCCCGAGTTCGAAAAACACAATTTTGGAATTGCCTGTCTGTGTCTGTGAACACGATAACGCAAAACCTGTTAAAGCTATAGAGATGAAATTTGGTACGTTGTCTTAACACATAATTTGTAGGTTTCTAGCAAATTTTGGACAAATTCCCTCCACAGAAGTCTGTCTGTCCGTTTTCATGTGAACACGATAATTCAAAAACTCAAATAGCTCGGTGGATAAAATTTGGTACACAGTTTTATCATCAGGAATGTAGTTTTGTATCAAATTTTGGATCAAATCCGAAATCTATGATTTAGATCAATAAAAATTGGTATGAGGTCTGCTAACATTAATTGTAGATCCGTGCCCAATTTTCGTTTCAAGCGGTCAGAAAAAAGGGGTTCTAATTGCATATTCGGTTTTTTAGACATTCTATGACGCAAAAAAAAGAGGCGCGAACGATTTGCGAGTTTTCCCCGCTTGTGTTAGGGAATGGAATTTATTTCTGGCGTTTGGTGTATTTTTCCCCCTCCCGAGTAAAGGAGGCCATTCGCAAATCTTCCAAAATGGAATTTTTGGAATACGGGAAGGAAAAAGCAATAGCCAAGGTCGAAAACCTATGAAATTTAGAAGAAAAGATTTTGAGTGGTGGAATTCCAACCAACTCAAAATCCAAGACTTCATGCTCAGATTCCAATTTGAGACCCCGATACGAGGTTAGCGGCACATCAAATGGTCTGCCTAGATTGAGACCTCGCGACGAGGCTAGAAAATCGGAAATCTGCCGAGTGGGGGAGGGAATAGAGGGGATCGAAGAGCTATGGTAGCGCACTTTGGAGCTTACGTGAGTAAATTTTCGATTAAAATGGGTGAAAAAAACGGACTTAGGTCAAATGGCATAGCCAGCCTTCAAGTGGCCTTCCAGCTTTAGGGCATAGACGAGAAAGTTTTGAGGAGGCCACTCCCGCTGGTTTCATATGTACCATTCGACATGAAAATATATTCCGGTAGCCTCAATTTCTTGTTAAACATTTTTTTATTTATCAATATACAGAAAGCTGTCCAATACCAAGTGATCTCCAGAGACTGACCACTATTCTTAAGTTCATGAAAATGTCAGTGAAAAATAAAATATTAAAAAATGGAACTCTATTTCACAAATTAACAATGCTAAATAACTTATTTTAAGAAAGCTTCAGAAATTATTTGTATTTAATTAACTTCTTTCGAATTTTCGGAGCATCAGATTCCCACAAGGCGTGCAATTAACTGAACAAAGTGTGAAGAGTTCGTGCAAGTGTATGCATTTATTATACAAATGACGCTAATGTGTGAAAACACGGGACACATTTTTAACAAAATTCTCTTCTATAATTCACTTAAAGAGCAAGGGAAAAAAAGCGAACACAATCTTGATGAGTTTTTAATGTTCTGTTCTGAAAGAGAATTTCTACATAACGAAAAAAAGAAAAAATCCCAAAGAATAATTTTATGAATCAGCATATATTATAATTCTTTTATTGAAAAATTTAAAAAGTTGAATTTAATAAGCTTACTTTCTTCTTGCATGTTCATTAAGGCTATTCTTCTGCATTGATCTAACCCATGAATAATTCATTTTTAGATAATAAACATTCCAAACCTTGAGGTTCTTTGTGTTTCAACATTCGCTGGTAATTTAGTATGCGTCTTCTTTTAAATTGTGTTTGACTTTAGACAGTATTCTTGAACAAGTATTTTCACTACTGTATAAATGCCCTCAAATAAAATCTGCAAACAAGATTAAGAAATTGCGTTTCACTTTTTTTTTGAAACAGAATGTTTTACGCCTATTTGTGAAAATCAAGTCACAAACGGAATTTTCGATAAAGAAAGTAAGTGGTCTCATAACTTTAAATTCTGACAAAAAAAAAGAAAAAATAACAACTCACTGAACAATGACTATTTCCTTTTTTTTTTACAGGATTTCTTTTCCAGAAATGTTATTAATTTTTTTCTTGAATTAGAATTTGTCATTTGTATGCAATAGTCATGCTAGATGGCATATCATTAATCTGATCGTTATGAAAATCTGATATGACAATTCAACCGACCAAAACTTTATGGATTTCGGGTTCATTGTTGTAAACAACTTTGCACAAGAAACTATTTATAATGCAATAAAGCAAATTTTCGAAAAATGCGGCATTAGAATTTTTTTGTATATTGTTTTGAAAAACAGCAATATCTTAAAATGTGTATTTCAGAGATAGTTCGAGATTGCTTCACTACTTTATACTCAGATCCAGAATTCACAAGAAGAAAAAATATGCCTACTGTAATGCGGTTTCTTTCAACAGTTATCGGGAACTCTAAATGAAACACCAACCAACACCACAATACCAATGATCTCTAAATTGTTTCATTATTTAGAGATCATTGGTATTGTGTGTTACTTTCTAAACATTATGAAATCTAAAGAAATTTGTACATGCAGTTTTCATTTTTTATTTAATATTTACAACAAATAAGTAGAAACAAATAATTAGTTACACATATTTATTTTGCTAGAAAAAGCAGCAACATAAAATACTTATATTTCGTACACTTTCAGAACATGGAAAAAGAATAAAATTCAGTATTTTCCATTGCTGTGTTTTAGGTTTATCATTGATCTGTTCTTCAAGATAAAAGAAACAATAAAAGAAGTTAAAATGAACCATTAATATTTGCAAGTTTTTTAAAGTTAAAATAATATGAGTTTGTGAATGTCTTCTCGGCTTTGAGAAAAAGCTGAGGTTTGCAAACAAAATTTACAAAATTCACAAATTTAAATTGAATTTTATTTTCAGGAAGTTTATTTTGAGTTTATGATGAGCCAATAAGAAAGTTTTAAAGTTCAGAAAGTTCATAGAAATAAGAAAGTTTTTACTTTTTAGAAATAATAAATAAATAAAATTGCTGAATCATTTACGAAGATCCACTTTTTATTTGAGTTTCATTATTCATATACATTTGCTTTATAAAAACATCTACATTTAAAAAATCATTAGTTTACTGAACAGTTTTGTTATTTCTGTGCTTAATTAATGTGATTAACTTCTCTAAAAAGTATAATCAGAAATGAGTTTTTTTATTTGTTTTAAGTGCATGACAACAAGTCTATTGGTTTTTACGAATATATTGTGCCAAAAATATTCTTAAATAAATAAAAGTAATTGATTAAATTCGCTTGAAATATTATTTTCACCTACAGAAATCAGGTAACATTAGTCGCACGATTTAAAGTTCCAGTGACATTTAAATTGTTCTGTAACAGCTGCCAGAATTCTGCTGGGTTTCAGAATTCTTCATTTGAAGACGATTTCTGCAAATTCCTCGTTAGACTTCCAGAATTTTCTTTTGCAGACGATTACAACTATACTTCTTTATTATTTTTTTAGCAGACAATTTCTGCTTGTCATTTATTTTAATTGGAAATTCATACAGACGATTTCTGTAAACCGCTTGTAACACGTGTATCACACCAAAATGAAACACTTAACATTCTTTCACACAATAAAGAAACTGAAGCGTATAGATCCAGGATCATTTGTGACATTTCGAGGTAAGTTTTTCGCCCACAAATAGCAGCTAACTTCCACGTCCGCCATGGTTTGTGGTCCTATGAACTGGATCATCACTAACGGTGGCAAAGTCGACCCCATCATGCCACGCATGGGCAAATACCTGAATGGAAAGCCTGGGAAAGGCGTGTAATGGACGTGAAAGATGTTAGATTCTTCCGTAGATGCCACTGAAGTGTTACATGTAATTGGAACAAGTTGCTGGAAGTCGTAACCGTGCGGGATCTCCGGTGGAATGTCAGCAGGATTGGACTTGTTGTATGGAACTGGATTCCAGCCAGCGAAGGCATTGAACACCAGGGCTACGCACGGGTTCCCTGTGTCGTAACCGAAGTTATTCTGCACAGTACAGTTGTCACTTATTCTGTCCAGAGGGAAAGAGCAGGAAGACACACCTTGAAAATAATATAATTGATTAAAAGACGTCCAAATGACAGTTTTTTTCATATAAAAAAGGACATAATAATGGTATAATAATTTTTTTTTATCAAAATGGTCATTGGATATGTTTCTATGTCTTCCCATAAATTTTGCTACTTTCATTATGTTATTTTAACATATATTCTGTTTTTCGAAATTATCCAGACAAAAATGGGGTAACGGTTTACTTCAACACTAGGTGTGTGCATCGCAACATCAATATACGGAATGAAGCTTGAGAACATAATTGGACTTTTTCAATAAATACAGTTTGACCGAGTGCAATAAATACAGTTTCCATGCCATCATTTTTATGATTTGTAACGGCGTGATATCAATCTCATATATTTCAAAAAAGTATTCTCCTAAAGTAAATAGGTTGTCTATATCAGAATTCAGACTGGAAATCCGATTATTGAAGATTCCTATTCAAATTTTATCAATTATACTTCTAGGCATCAGCATAGATCTGCAGATTTCAGACAGATTGATGTGAAACATTGTTTCGGGTTAGATTTTTTTCTCGAAGTTCAGAAATTTTTTATGTTTGTAGTTAGGAATTCTATCGATAAAAATACTACGATCCATGTATGTAAATGTTTGTTTGAGTAATATCTCATTTATGTCAGATTTAGGATCTAGAAAAATGGAAAAAAAACCCAAACCATATTTTTAAACAACGAGGCACTGTAAATTTTTATCGTGGCACTGCATCCTCCTTGGTTTTCCTCTTCGATCTAGAGAGATTCTTTGGATTGTAGGAAGTCTAAACAACTTTTTTTTCTTAGATAACAAAAGTTACGAAAATTCGAGGAATAGAATGTTACTTTTTTTAGAAAGGAATTATGATTCCTGTTGTACCTTTTCAACTATCCAAAATTCTTTATTTGTTCTCGTAATAAGCATAAAAACATTCCTAGTGAACCCCTTTGAGGAAACAGAGAGCTTCATAGTAAGAATAACTAGCATGTTTGTGGATAGAACAATGCCAATAAATTGTAATACCTCGGAATTAATATGAATTGTATGATAAAACTTATCGAAAAATGGAATATGAAAGTACCAATTTTAACTCAATGTTAAAGATTTAAATAGGATATTTAAGGTAGTTAAAATACAATGGAATTTTTTCTAAAATAAAATTTGAATAATTAATTGGAAAACCAACGAACGTTCTTGTCTCTCCTAGTTTCCATCTCAGTGAACTTTCAAAGTAAATGGGTGACACGTTCCTTCCACGTGCTGCGTTTTTCATGCGAAATGATGCGTTTCATATCAGATAAAAAGGAAGTCGTGACTTGTGACCACTGTGTAGAACACTTACTAAGCCATGCATTGATATCGATTCATTCTTCGAGGCAATGAGTCTTTTAACTACTCTAAATATTTTTTTATCATAGCCACTATAGAAATGACTGGTTTTATATGAAATGACTATATAATGATAAAATAGAAAAATCATGGATGATTTTTAAGGATAAAATTACATATTTATATGAGTTATCATAAAAAATGTAAAAAAAAAACGTTTAACACAATAAATAGAAAAATTAATTTAGGTACTGTTTTAATTTATCATTTTATTACACTCTGAATCAGTGGAAAGATTTCCCAATGTATATGTTCATTTGAATATCAGTTTCAACAAAAAAAATTCTGTAGGAAAAAGACATTTTAAAATTGTTATTATTTTGTTCAACCTTCTGCATACTATTTTATTACAAAGTATGCACAGTCACACAACCGTTTCTGAGTGTGATAGTCATATCAACAGCTTCGCAACACTAGTCACAACATAGCGAAGAATGCATTCACATACAAATTCATTATATATAGTACCAAATACTTCGTAGTGTAAGTCACTATTTGATGTGACGATAGGAAATGTTCTTGTTGTTGTGGTTTTATAGCATGAACGTCAAATCAGGACAACCTGCGACAAACACAAAATACTGAAACATAAAATTACTAGTATAGGATAGAAAAAGTATATAGCAAGGTGTCCTGCCATGCAGCAAGTAAAAAAATTATAAAGGGTACATGAAATAAAAGCCAAGACACGTTTATAATTAGTGTCAGTGTAGATAAAAAGTTAATAGTCTGTATATAGAGTGGAATTTCTCTTCCATCAAATTCTTTAGATCAAGATTATGAAAATAGGGTTATTCCCTGGCTCTGACGAGAAGGCGGTCGAAAAACTAATCATCATGGGATATCAGACGAGTCTATTTTAATAAATTAAGAGACGTCTACACAATCATACTTATAAAACCCCTGTTATATCTCTGCGATTTGCTCTTAACTTTTTACTTTCCCCTTCTCAGCAAATGCACTCGTCTGTTGGAGGTCGAATATCAGTCGTCAACTCATCAGAACTGGGGAATACGTGGTTAAAATGTGATCCCTAATCCTGATAGAACCATCATTAGTAGCGTGAGATGTGGGGATTTGTTCTCCACATACTCTAAAAAACCTCCAATAATCCCTAACAGCAGATGTTTGTTCAGCATCAATAAACGTTGTGGAAACAAATTAATTAAATACCTGCCACTGGGGTGGATAAAATAGGTTACAGAGTTAATAGTGGTTTGATGTAACGCAGCTTTTTGGAGAAAAGTATGGAAAAGAATGTTCGAATGTGCAAGGTTATTCATGATAATACCAATTACCATAATGTAAATATAGTTTGATATAAAAATGGAGAAATAGGAAATTAATCTAGAATTGGACTGTTATGACGATACCTATCGGCGCATAGTGCAAGTCACAGTTCGACGTGGCGATGGCCCCTTGCCGCTCCCTGTAGGCCCTCACCAGCGTGGAGAGGTCCTCGACGTGCTTCTGCCATATCCTGGGGTTCTGCCTGTGCACCACGATGGTGGGCGTCCTGTTGATGAACTTCCTCGGTTGGGGCACCAAGTACACCAATTCGGAGTGCCGGAGGGGTGTGGTCCGCGGGTGTGCCGTCTTGGAGAGGGCCACCGCGATGATGATGATGACGACCACCAGAAGGGTGCAGATCAGCGACACCAGACCCATGAAGGTGATGATGCGTCGGGCCGGCTGCCACGTAGATGGGAAGTCCTGCTAAGCAAGGGAAAGGAAACATCCGTTTAACGGTGGATGGCATTCGACATATTCAAGACAAGAGAAAAAGTACATTTTATTTTAAAAGGTTTTCATTGAATTGCTAGCTTTAACTAGTTTTTGAAGTTTCTTATTAGATGGAAAAAGAGATTAAAAAGAAAAAAAAAGAAAAGCAACAGAGTTATAGAATCAAAATAATTTTAAGGAAAGAAAATAAAAACTTCAGAAGATATTTAAACCTAACAATTCAGTGAAACCTCTTAGCAGTTTACAATTTTTGCAGTTTATTATTAGATAGAAGAAAGATTAAAAAGAAAAGCAACAGAGTAATCGAGTCAAAATAATTTCTAGGAAAGAAAATAAAAACTTCAAAAGACGACAAGTGTTTACTTTTGATTTCTTTAAACTCTTTTGTAAAAGAGTTTAAAGAAATCAAATTACTCTTTTGCAAAACGCCCGGGTTGTCATTGCATTATTTTGTTCGAATGGAGTTTTTGATTTATCTGTATATATTTTGTAAATAAATAGCATCAAACTAATACTTTTTTCTGTATAAAAAGCAATATATTTCCAAAGCAATACTGTAACTTGTAAAGTAATAACGATTACAATTTAAATTTCAAAAACCTAAATAATGCAGATGTTTCACGGCTGAAATCATTTTGAACCCATTTGTTATTAACTTTTGAATAGCACTTTCTTTAAAATATACGCTTTAATAAAATACAGTAAATTATTTGGAACAAATTACCAAAAAGGTTGGACGAAGTTTTCTAAGCCCCGTTTTTATTCCATAGCTCAGAGAAAACAACTGAATGAAAATAAACGATGGTTGTAGCCAATTTTTAAAAAAAAACCTAATGCTTTTTTATTACTCTTTTTGAAGATTTAATCCCAAAATGAAGATGAAAGAAACCGAGATTTGGAACGGAAAAAGATTAGGAAAGAAAATTGCTTCCACCTGATGTGTTTTCGTACTTAGAAGATTATCAAAACTATTCGCAAAAATAGTATTACAATCTTCAAACTAATACTACCTTCTTATAGTGAGTAATAGTAAAATCTTCACGAGTGTTAGGGGAATCAGCGTATATAAATAAAATATATCTTTTTGTTTTATTTTTTAAGGTCGACGAGTGAAAGAGGATAAAAAAATTCTAAAGACATTTCAGGTTTATTTATTTATTCTTTTCGGAGGAATTAAAGTACAATCTTGTATAATGCCGTTATTACAGAAGAACAAATCTTTCGAATGTTTCGAATTATTGTAACCAGAGCCATAAAAGAATGACTACTCATTACAAACTTGTGTAATCGTTGCAATTTCCGTCTGGAAAGTAAAGGGAAAAATGTAGCAGAAAAGTAAGAACAGTTTTCTTGAATCAGGAAATGTCAATACTCGAATTCGAAATATTAACATTGGTTTTCCGGTATTCAGGCTGTATGTAGTGTTTTGTTTACTTGAAGATGTTTCCTTCAGTGAGTTCCTTTTCACCTCTTCTTGAAGTCTGTCATTTGGAATAAATGTTTTGTATGAAGCGAGACTGATTTTCGGGAATAAGTGTTGAAAATTTCTTTTCTATTTGCAAATGAAAAACGAAATGAATATGAGAGGAATTTTTATGAATCATTTGAAAATAACAATTGAATAATTAAATCTAATCTATTATTTCTAAACTGTGCTCAAATTGGTATTCATAATGAAATTCGTATTTTTAATTATTCGAATTACCATTATATCTTTAAACAGTTGGGATGTTTTAAAAAAAATATCAACGCATTTCTTAACAAATTTACAAAATTAAATGCTACCTGCGTGTATTACGTTGTTATTGAAGGGTAATTTCTTCGAATACCTTAATATTACAAAGAAAACAATAAAGGATATTTAACAAAATTTTTCACACCAATGTTTCTTAGTCATTTATTACTTTGCATATTTTTGTATGATATTAAATTATCTTTTTAAATTGTTCTATCGAAATTTTGCTGAATACGTATCCGAAAATTAATTTTAAAGTATCTAAAGTAAAACTGTTGAATTGATCACTATTGTTATTTCGTACGAAAATTGCGGAAAACTAGTGAAGTTATTTTGTTAATGAAATTCTTTTATTAATATCTTAATAAATAAATTTATTATTTTTAAATAGATTTTTGTGCAATAAAAGCGAGATAACAGAAAAACCGATTTCAGTTTCAAGTAATTGCTACACATATAAAAAAATAATAATCCCTATAGAGTTGAAATGTAGTTATTCGACCATGCGTATTACACAAAATATGAAGTTTGCAAATTTTGTTTAGTAATTCACCCGTTCAATAGCCTATTAATGGCAAAAAACCCCTTTACACTAATACTTTCCTGTCATTGCAGTGCAGTTAGAGCACTGCAAAATGCGAGTGCTCCACATCCAGAACAGGCGCATGCGCATCACTACTGTCTGTTCGCTATGAGAACTGTCGCCGCTAAATTGTCTAGTTTACGGCGGTCGCTATAGAAACTATAGGGAGGATCCTTTCGAATAGGAGGAATCCAATGGCAGTAGGAGTTTTTTAATTATTGGTGCCAGTTTGCGGCGGAACACATTTGAATGAACTTTTACCTTCTAGAAATGAATTCTTTCTACAATAACCTTTTCTATAGCAACCACCGTACACTAGACAATTTTCGGCGACAATTTTCGTGGCGGACAGTCAGTACTAAGACCAACGCCACCATGTCGTGTGAACTGTGACGAGTTAGTCTGAGCTGAGAGACAAGGCAATGGACATGCATCCATACTACCGAAACTAAAACATTGCTAATGTTTAACTGATAATATAAATGTTTTGCTTTTTTAATTGTTCTGTGTTTGTGCTATGAGAATGTCTAGTATAAATATAATAAATTTAATAAGCTGGTGTTATGACTCATTTTTCATCTTGCATTCTATTTCATTCTGAATAAAAAATGATTCCGAGGAATTTTTAATACGCAATTCATTGTTAAACTTACAAATGAAACATACAATTACAGCGCATTTTCTTCAATAGATCAAGACAGCACAGAATTAAAATCTGAAATGCCCAAGTAGGAATATAAATTTATGAAATAATGACAATTCTGCGAAGTAAGGAATTTATTATATTTAAATACTAGGGGGCGTCAGTTAGCGTATTAATTTCAAAATTAAACCTAAAATATTTAAAAAATTGCAAACTATATGAGACTTTTAAATCATTCTTTTTGGCTTGCCAAATTATTCAACAAGATGCTTTTGGTAATACATTATTTTGTTTGAAAGTTTTTTCAAATCAATAGATGCTTGATTTTTCAAGCATAAATAACATTAAATGAACATCATATTCTTTAAAAAGAAAAAAAAAAACTATATCTTCAAGTGCACAAAATAATGCAGCATTATATAAAATAATGTTGATAGCAATTTAAACTCAAAAACATAAGTGATGTCATGAAACGCTTAGCACATTTTGCTCTTAAATGAAGTCTGTAAAACATTATAAATCTCTGTAAATAACTCTCTTTAGAATCTCCGGTCTAATAAAACAAAATAAATTATTTGGAACCTATAACCAAAATCGCAAAGGAAGCATTCTCAATTCTGCTTCTTTTCCAAGGCTTCAGAGAAAACAAATGAAAGAGCATAAACGGTAGTCGCATCTAGTTGAAAAGGAACTAATGCTTTCTTATTACTCTTTCCGAGAATTTAATCCCAAAATGGAGGGGAAAGAAACCGAGATTTTGAACGAAGGAAGATTAAAAAACAAATTGCTCCCGCATGAAATCGCTGGGGTATTTAGAAGATTATCAAAACTATTTGCGAAAATAGTTTTAGAATCTTCAAATGCGTCGTACACTCTTAAGAAGTATTGTCGTAAAATCTTCACGAGGGTTTTGGGAATCATCGTATAGTTAAGAGATCGTTTTTTGTTTCATTTTTTAAGGTTTCCAAATGAAACTGGATTAGAAAAAGAATTCTGGAATCACGTCAGTTTTTTTCACGGTCATGCAATTTTGTGTTATGGAGTTGTTACAGAAGAACAAATACTTTGAATGTTTTGGATTATTGAAATGACAGCAATAATGTCTATTCATCATCAATTCCCAGTAATTTGTAATCACTGTAATTTTCGATTGAAAAAATGGTGAATAAAACGAAAATGGAATTTGAATATTATTTTTTCTTCTCTCTAAAAACCTCCGAAGAATAGCACTGTTGGCTTATAAAAAGGTCTACACTCGCATTTGAATCGCAAACATTCGTTTTCTGTCTGAGAATCGCGTTGCATTGTATTTTCTGTTTTGATAAAAATAAATAAATAAAAACAGGAAGCACAATGTTGTCCTATGTTTCTTCTCCTTTTTGTGAAGTGTTTTATTTTAATAAACGTATAAACGCTTTGTGTTAAGCGTGACTGATT
The DNA here is from genome assembly GCA_013235015.1 of Araneus ventricosus. Classification (NCBI taxonomy): domain Eukaryota; kingdom Metazoa; phylum Arthropoda; class Arachnida; order Araneae; family Araneidae; genus Araneus; species Araneus ventricosus. The sequence goes on from BGPR01005681.1 coordinate 22,352, forward strand.
TTTTGGAATTCGTGGAGAACGTTTCTGTTATATATGCAGAATGAAACAAATGCTGAAGGAAAGCTTTGAAGAACTCTTCGTAGAAAACAAGTCGAGTGATTAAGTTCAATCTATTGTTTCACAAATGATTTTTTATGCCATCCATTCACTCACATTACGTTAACATGAGAAATAAATATAACCGCACACTGTAAAAAATATCCCGTAAAATTTACGGTTTTAAACTGGCAGCTGGGTTGGTTGTGCAAAACCGTAAAAGTTACAAAGTAAATCCGTAGGCACAACGGTTTTTTACCATACAGGAACAAGTTTTGCCCGTAAAAGTTAGGAAGTAAATCTGTAGTCACAACGGTTTTTTACCGTATGAAATCAAGTTTTCTCCGTAAAAATTAAGTCATCGAAGTAAGTGACGTCATCGACTGAGTTGTTTTTCTCCTTCTGTTCGAGTTGAGTTGAAATGTGCTGATGTGTATTATCAATTAGGAATATTAATTAATCAAGGCTTAATTATTAGTTTTAATTAGTTTAATTAATATAATTTTTAATTGAACTTACTTGGACGATTTCGATGCAAGATGGTGACAAAACTTCTAACTCCTTTGAGCCGGGGATCGAAACGCGTTCTGAAAAATAAAGGGCAGTCGCCCTAACCACTAGCCCACCGGAGACTTCATAAAATGAAGTAAAAATAATCTATTTGAGTTTTAAAGTCACTATAGCTCTAGTGGCGCCACCTAGTGGTGTAAAAATCAACTATTGCCAGAACACGTGTTTTAAGGTTAGCTTTCATGGGTGACAACAGGTTACTGCAACATGTGTAAACAACAGCGGAGATGGAACCCTATTAAAAACATGAAATGAATGCATAAAATTACATTTAAGAAAAGCGAAAGATATCGTACGGAAAGCAATACCGTATGACGAAAAATAGAATTTCAACTGACGGTTTTAAACCGTTTATGGCTGGAGCTGAAAACGGTGAAAATCCGTTTTGTTAACAAAACAGCTTTAAACCGTCAAATATACGGAAAAAGTCCGGGAAAAAAACGGATATTTTTTACAGTGCACATGTCAACCAACATCTAGCTGCCCGCAGTCTTACGTTGCACTGTGTCCCACCTGGGGACACCACGTGGATGAGAAGCCACTGTATAAGCAAGCGGGTTCTCGTTCTTGGACGTGGGTACAGTAGTGTGTATATGTGGGGGGGGTGAGTCCTCTCTTCCAGTGACTGTACATACTTCCTTCGGGGAGGGGAGGGAGGTCGGGCATTGACCGCTAGGACTCCGGCCTCAGTACTCGAGCTATTGCAGCGGTTGTCATTCAGTTTGACCCGGATACTACGGCAGGGCGGGTGACTCTTTTTAGATTACGTTACACTGTGATATCAGCTCTTCCTTCCTCCTGCTAGATCTTCAATAGGTTCCAAAATTGAAATGGCGGGTGGAATTAACATGTATCAAATGATCAGGAATTGGCTCTGTTAATTAAATTTGACGTTGATTTGTGTAGCTGTGGTGTAAGGCGTCGCTGAGGATAAGTGGGCAGAATTCTCATAATGGCCTTACAATTCCTGCTCACATGATACATGCCAAATGCACCTCACAAATTTAATTTTGTAACCCACTGCGTTTTTTCAAATGGAACAAGTTGCGAAGTCACAGTGCAGCGTAGCTTAAGACAATGAATTGTACAGCAATATTTTCCATGTGACTGTAACTTCAATTAAACTGACTCCGTTCAATTTTATTCATATGTAATAAAAATAAGCTAACGAATTAATTTCTTATTTTCCTCACATTATTATTCAAATGCAGCTTGTAAATCCTAAATATTTATCCAGAATCAAAGAATTCTCCTCGAACTACTATTTTATATAAAATTAATAAAACCTTATTTAGAAACATTTAAATGCTATTGTTCTTTGAATAAATTTTATATAACTGTAGTATTTCTTTCTTTTTTTATTGAAATATATGCATCAGCACTTTCGTCTTGTTTCTCAAATAAATATTAAAAAAAAAACTCAACGTGAAAGAAGAAACATTTGCATTATATCCATAACCTTGACTGAATTTTAAAGAGAACTGATAAATGGAAACACAAATACACACAAAGCAGATAATCGAATAATTTATCTTTGAATGTTACAAAAATTTTCTACGGAAGGTGAGATATGGAATGCATTTTCCATAAAAACATTTCGAAAAATGGGTTATTTCGACTTTTTTCATCGATTATCTAGATTCTTTTTTACGTAATATGTGATAGGCGTAATATTATTTTCATTTCTCAATGCCACAGTAATGAAAACAGTGATTGTAGCGCAAGGTGACCGATATTTACGGTAGAATGCGCGTCTAAATACTTATCGTTTGGCGAAATGAATAAAAAGGAAAATTATATTTCACAGATAAAAGAACATTATTTGTACGCTGACACTTTTGTTTTAAAATTTCCTCGATCCGGTTGGATGTTTGACTTTGTTCTATGAGAACGATCTTTTTATCTTTCATACAATATAGATTACCAAATTATTACTACCCATAAAGACAAAAAAGGACTAATAAAAAGTCACTATTTCTAGTCAAGGCTAAATAAATAAATAAACAAAACCCGTTCAATTACTAATAAATTGATTTCTCAAAATAAACGAACAAACTGTTTTCTTTCCAATAGCCACAAAATAAAAGAACAGTTAACAGCTGTTTTCTGTTTTGGAAATAAATGAAGTTTTTTAAAACAGATAACTTAAATGATTTTTAAAAAACAGTTAACTCGTATTTCTATAACCGTTTAAATTAAGCTTATTTCCAAAACTGCAAATTATAACTTCTGCTTCCAATTGGTCTGTGCCGGCTAGACCATTGTGAGTTGAGGGCAGATTACAGAATTAGTAATATATTACAGAGATCTGTGTCCTAGTTATCCTCAAGTACCAACATGATTTTACTGTGGGTAAAAGATCGGTGGTGTCTACAGAAATGCGTTAGCAACAAATAAAGAGAAACTTTCCAAGCTAACGGCGTATTGTCAAGAAGACAATTAAATGAAAGTGGAGACCCGCTTTTATTTCGATAATTGATTTAATTTGACATATCAATTTACACTTAGAATGTGTTAAAGCACGCATTGAAACTCCTTGAAGAAAATTCTTTTCAAAATTAAGTTTTTCTATCGACTATTTCAGACAAATATATTTCTGATTGATTTAACTGACATTTCAGTCCATGATAATAAAATATTGAAATGATTTAAGAAAGTTTTTCCTGTAAAAGCTAACAGAGTTTAGTCATATTCAGATGCAATTTTCAGTCTGGGAACATAACAGAATGGAGTATATTAAAGTTATGTCATATTCATATAACAAAGGTTATTGCCCATGTCATCTAAAGTCTGACGGCACGTTATCTAATGCTGTGCTGTGTCGCCACTTGACATTTTTTCTCCAGTAACATGTGAAATAGATTTCAAAATCAATTTGGCACCCTTGACGAGTATTAGGTGAGCATGAATGGAGCCCAGTCATGTGATGTCACAATCAGACAACAAAAATAACGGTGCATTTTGTTCTGCATTTAACTCCACATTGTTTGTCCTACTGCTCGTTTTCAGATACGGAAAGTCAGCTTTGATTTCACGAAAATAGGGTTGTGATGAAAGAACGAGGAGGAGATGTTTGCTTTTTATTTTAGCAATATTTAAAGGCATTACACAGGTTCCGAATTAAAAACAAAATAGTAGGATTCAAAAAGGAAATTAATTCCAGCTTTGGAAAGGAAAAACGCGTCTAACAAAGAATTCGGGAAAAGCGCTCCTCTTACTGCGTATCATCTCTCAGCGGAGTAAAATCGTCTACTAGTGATATTGTATGTTCTCGGATTCCGAAACCCTCCATGCTTCTGCGCAGTCGGAATCATTTTCATCAAAATAGGGTAAACGTGAAGATTTGACGAAAGAAGATGGTAACTCTTCTCAAATAATTCATTAGGTATAAAAAAAGCAAAAAAAGGCAAAAAGCATTTCATCATGAATACGAATATGGTTGCAAATACGAATTAAAAACGAACAGGAAAATAGCAAATTGAATTCAACAACTGAGGCGATTTTTTTACTGCTTTTTTATTCAACTATGATTCCTTTTTTATAGAAGGTTTTACGAATATTTAAGAATATTTTTAAATATTTGAAACGCTCACCACTAACTAACTTCACTTTCATAAAAGAATCTAATCTAAAGATAATGATTGTTAAGAAATAGTATGATGAGGATTTAAAAAAAAAATTTTCATTAAAATATATTTCGAAATAAAATAAATAATGCAACGAAGAAAATAACTTATTTATTTCGCCATATTTTGCATTTATGAAAGAATAAATTCAGAGTGAATTAGTTTAATTAAATGTGTTTTTTGTTCTTGAAAAATAATGAAAAAATGAATAAGAAATCAAAAAAATCTAAAACAGCTTCAATATTTTAAAAAATAAAGCTCTGAAAAAAAAGTGTCCCAAATTGGTAATGATAGATAACTTTCGTTTCTTTTTTACTAATAATTTTTAAATGAAAAAATGGCATTCATTTCCTTTCCATTGCTTTTTTAAAGTTAATTAGTGAAACTAATTTTTCTTATATTTTTTATCTGTATTCGTTTAAAAAACAAATTTCTAACTCGCAAATTATTATTATGAGGAATATTTTTAAATGTATTATATTTTCTCTCCAGGCATATCAAAATATAAAATTAAAAAAAGAATAACTTTTTTCCACTTTGTCATTCCTTTTTAAATTTTATAATAGCATAAAAATACTTTTCCAATGAAAGTTTTCGAAGAAAGACGGAGAAAAAAAAACATTGTGTAATATATACTTTTGGCAATCTCATCTTCTTCAGTTATATAAGGGAAAAAATAGAGAATATTCTTTATAGTCCCCCTTCTCTTATAGTCCTCCTTAAGAATACTGTTGTCAAAATCGTTTGAGCTTACGTGTTCTGGAACCATATGTTGTCGATTAGCATCAATAAAAATCCTCTCAGAATATCCAAAATTAACTTTTTCACAGATGGTTTGTCACTGCTGTTTATTGATTTTGTAATTTTGGGCGATAAAATCGGAAACTATCATAAATTAACCAGCATTCAAAAATTATCTATTCAATGATGTATTCAATGATTTTTTTTGTAATTTACTATTAATTGTAGCCATGATAAATTGTACATTAGTAAATTTATTTCATTTTTTACTGGATGAATAGGCGTTGCGCATGAAAATAGAGAGAAGATAATTTTTTCTTTGGTGGCGAATGGCAACAAGCAGGTGAATAAATCGTCGTTTAACAAGCAACACCATCTATCTCAATTTTTTTAAAATTTCCAAGAGGAATAAAATATTTAATTTTTTTTCAAACAATAACAAATATTTCTGAATTTTTTCCCCATCTGGTTAGAGCATGCGGTCTCATGTTTATATCAGATGTTAAAAAAAATCAGATATTTTCGTTATTGGTTGAGAAAAATTGTGTAATTTCTTCCCCTTTGAAATTTCAAAAAATTGAAATAGGTGCTGTTGCTTGTTTAGCGACAAAATGCAACAGTAAAAAAATGCATGCGACGTTTTCGTTCAACGTCAATGACGGCGTGCGTTTTAAAACAATCCTGTAATGCCGCTTTTTTGTACTGTTTCAGAAAATAAAATCCAGCCCACATTTATATAAATTACTCCTCTTCGTTCGTGAGGATTATGTGACAAATTTCATTCATCTAGCTCGTTGCTGTTTGTGAATTACCACATTCACAGACACATAGACAGAAGGACATAGCTCAAAAATAATTTTTTAGGATGCTTAAAATATGGAAGTTTGTCGAAATCTCGAGGTCGAATTTTTTGACGAATACCGTGAGTTCTCTTTGCACTTCGTATACAAGAAAAAAAAGTATAAATAATTTACTCTGTTTTTAAATGTTATTGACATGCATGAAATTCAGGGTTCCTATAAAATACTCAGGTGATATATGAAATATTTGCATTATTTTAATATCTCAAATAAGTTTCCTATGTTTTGGTAAAGTATACTTGAAAGATGAAGAGTCAATAAGGACGATGCAATTAACCCCCCCCCCCCATAACTAGTTTCTTTTCTCAACTATCTAGTTGAATGTCGCCTTTTATTTTGGGAATGAGTTGACATTTTAAATCAATTGAGAATCTAAAAGAAGGATTTATGGGTTCCACGTAGATTTTGTGTCGAATTTTAACGTCTATGAATGACTTTGTTTTAGCTTTTAAGCTTACAATTGCGTTAATTCGATGCACGTACGGCGCACGGGCAAACCAGTTAAGGGGTTAAGAGCAATTAAAAATGCCATTACAACCTTCTTTTTAATTCAGTTAGTTCGGCAAGTAATTCAAAACAGCCGAATTTCACTTTCTGTAGAAAAATTCCCAAATATTTAATTTTGTATTTCTTTCATTTTCAGATACATTTAACCAACGCAAATTCTGTAAGCTATACTTTAACGAAAAAGAAGTTATTACGTATAATGCCTGGATAATGTCAAAATGTCTTGAAAAGGGAAAAGAAATTTTATATTTTGTCAACCACTCTAAGAAACCTGAATTTCATGTATTGACGGTAACAAATATACTCATGTATCTTACTAACTGGAGTAATTATTTTCTTGTATACGAAGCATGCTAAGAGAAAGTATAATAAAAAATAATTCGATTTCGAGGTTTTGACGAATCTCCAAGTTTTAGACCTGCCTGGGTCCGAAGAAGTCGTTTCTGGAATTATGTCTGTCTATCTGTCTGTGAACGTGATAATTAAAAACGCAACAAGCTAGAGGCATGAAATTTCGTATGTGGCCTTTACACCACAATTCCGTATTTCTATCAACTTTTGGACGAAAGTCTTTCAGCAGGAAATCTACCTGATCGCATTGCTACGAACATGGAATGTCGCTTCCCGGCAATGTTAGTCTTATGGTTGGGAAGAGAGTTTTGCAAGGGTAAGTATGGAATGTCCGGCAGCGGCCAGGCCTGCACTCCTGACCTTGGCAACGAACCTCGCGACAAATTTGGCATCTTTGGCAACAAATTGAAGATTTCCGAAAATGCGATATTTTTCTCGTTATCTCTATTAGGGACCGATATCCGGATTTCTCCAGGTGATTCCATGTGACGTCACGGCCTGTTGGGGAGACTATAAAAAGCGCCGTGCTAGGAACACACAGAGAGTTTGATCGACTTGGAACGTATTGATCGACTGAGATCTCCTTTGGAGTGCGAAAGCCTTTGGAATCTCTCTTTGGAGTGCTGTCCGCAGCGCGAGCTGGTAAGCTGTTAGACGCCGAGCGGTATTGAAAGTGCTGTTGCTGTTCTTATCTGTGAATAGCTGTCTGTTTGTGTTACTAATTTCTGAAAGTGCTGTTTTTCCTGTTACCTGCTCTTCGTGTTTTCGGAATATTCGAGAATGAAGTGTCATTCTCCGTTAACCTGCTTGTTGGACTCTTCACGTGCACACACGGGATGATTTTCGTAACAGTATGATCTGGCTGTAAACACGATAACTCAAAAACGAAAATAGCTAGATAGACGGATTTTAGAATGCAGTTTTATCATCAAAATTGTATCCGTGCATCAAAGTTTGGAGCAAATCCGTTGATTGGTCGATCGTCTGTCGGTCTGTATATTTGTATGTATGTGAACACAATAATTCAAAAACGAAACGACTGAGATACTCGGGGTTTTACAATATTTTTTGTTGTATACCTTCTCACGCTGGAACAACTGGTAACGAATTAGCAGACAAAGCTGCCAAATCGGTTATATTTCTGCGACATATATACGACTGCATCTTTCTGTCAAATAGCAAGAGCAATGGAATTTAGAGAGTTAAAACAAACTTTCTGCTGTAAAACCTATTGCACAGTTTTGGCCATCTTTAGCAAATAGGAAAGCCGATACTCTTTTATCACATTGTGTGCGGGATACGAAATAGATGCAGACGCATTCCGAAGACATCTATTAACATGTCCAACTTATCTAAACTGGTAACCAAGTCAAAATCTTGATTTAAAATTGTGATGTTGGGAAATTCGAGAAAAAGGAATTTTTATGTTTCCCGCTTCCAAAGTGTTAACCCGCCTTCGACTTGGCCACACTAGATTTATTCACCGTCATCTGTTGCTCGGAGAGCAGGCTCCAGCAGGCCCACAATGTATGTCCCATGTCTGTTCACCATATCTTGTCAGAATGTCCAAACTTCAATGCCCAACGTTTACATTTCTTCAACACTACGTCAATTTCAATCTGTACACTACTGGGAAAGACTCCTCATGTTCACCTTTTCTCGTTCTTGAAATCCACAAAGTTTTATTCTTTCATTAGACTATGAGCAGTTTTTATTGAACCTTTAAACAACAATCGTCTTATCTTTCTAATTTTATTCCTTTAACTTTGATACAGTCTCACCATTTGCATGGCGCAATATAGTCAATATTCTGGCTCTTGCGTCGAAAAAACCCAAACCGAGACTGAGAAATATGAAATTTGGTATGGCGTCTTTTCGCCAAAATTGTAGATCTGTGTCAAAGTTGGAATCAATCAGTGGAAAGGAAGACAGCTAAAGTCCATACTCCTTTTTTTCATTATACGATGAAGCACAAAACGCTCCGCATTAATTAATCCTTTGCGGACAGGCAACTTTTTAGAATACTCAGATCAGGTTGGCGCACTTTATACACTATCCCATTTTTCCAACTCTGTGCTTATTTAATTACATGAAAGTTTATTTTTTATAGCGTAATAAGATTAGGGTTTGAATGGATGGATAATATACACATTTGTGTCCGAATTTTAGCCGCTATCCTCTTCGTTAACTGAATTTCCTACATCTCAATCTCGAAATCGTCGAAATCTGGCGCACATTATACTCCGTACCTGTCCTCAAAGGGTAAGCATACAAGAGGGCTGGGGGGAGAACACTTCCGCTGGTTCAGTGGCGTAGTGAGGGTAAGTGGCACCCGAGGCATATTATGATTATTTCGCCCCCCTCTCTCCTTCAGTTGCTATCAGAGGCTCAGCATGTCTAAACAACGTCCGGCCCTATTAGTACAAAGATATTGTCAGGTATTTTAGTGACATTGTTCGATATTCTGAATGCTGAATGATATTTCGTGAAGACGCCGTAGCAATATTATGAAGCATTTTGTGCTATGAGGGCACGGAATTATTTTTTCGCTATCTAGCCGTATTTGGCTTTAACTTTCCAGCGGATGCGCCGACGCAAATTTTAAGACATATCGTGCATCGTATTGCATATATATATCGTATTGTTTTACAAAGATAAATGCAAATTTTATTTATGTTATCTTTATTTATTAGCTTAATCATAAACAAAGAGTTTATACATAAAAAATGCATTTAAATTTATAAAAGAACGATATAAATATGTAATACGATGCAGAATGCAAATATTTCTTGCATACGCGGCCCGCTGGAAGGTTAAAAAGCAGGGCCGGATTATTTAATAGGCAAAGTATGCAATTGCCTAGGGGCCCCGCAACTTTGGGGCCCCCGAGGCTTCGACATTTGTTTTGAAGTATTTTTTTTTATAATAATTTAAGGAGAGTCGATACCACCAATGTTAAATTGGCCCTTTTCTATTTACCTTTTCTCACAATCTATTACAGATACATCTTTGAAATTTTTTATACAGTTTAAGTAGACATTTATTTCTATACTGAGGGGAAATTCTTACATAAATATAGCTTGATTTTCTTTTAAAAAAACTTTAACTGAATGCCGCTATGAATTTTTCAAAAAATGTCGTTTTCTATCAAGAGATCAGCACTATTAAGAAATATTTTTGGAATATCAGAAAATTTTCATAGCAGTAAATACATTTATATGTATAGAATAGGCGGTAAAAATTTCAATAGCATATATAAAGTAGAGTTTGAGGAAAAGGTACACGCAGTTTCAAAAACACCATTTTGAGATAATTCAAGTTAAAGGTAAAAATCTTGTGTTATATTAATCTATTTACATTTTTTCAAAGCTTATTTCATCTTACTTCTAATATGAACACGAGCAAAAGACTTATATTGTTAGAAAGGTCTTGAAATGGGAATTTTAACCCTCCTAGCGGCGCGAACGTGTTTTTCCGTTTTCACATGTTCAGTTCAAAAGCAGATTGCCCGTATTTATATATATATATTCTTAAACAACCACGGATAAATTATTCTTAAGATTTCAGAGATATAATTAGATGCAAAAAAGATCGATTCATTTACTTTAAAAGCTAGTTTTATAATCTGGCACCTAAAAGATCAAAATAATTGGGCGCTCGGAGGGTTAAATATATAAAAATAAAAAAAATTTTTGAAAGTATATTATCGGGTACTAACTTCCCTTAATTTTGTGCTTTCATTTATTATACAAACGGCACTCGAATTTTTTCAAATTCAAGTCAAGTATCGTTTAAATTTTGGAAGATTATTCTAGCAACATTCCTAATTATTACTTTTTGAAAGTTTTAGATTATGTTGTTTTATAATTCTAAAAAAAATGTTACTTTATAATTTTAAAAAAATGTTCGATGTTATACGGTATTTAAATTGTGATAAAAAGTTTTGTCATTTTTTAACTATTTTGTATGAAATTATTTTGAAATTTCAATTTTGCATTTTTTATACGTGATAAACTGAAACTCTCTTGAAAGTGATCCACAATTTAGTTTTTTGCTATTTCAGTTTGTCGAGGCCGCGGTGGCCTAGTAGTAAGGGGTCGGCTTCGGAGCGAGAAGGTTCCAGGTTCGAAACCCAATTGCACTGAAGATCCGTCGTGCATTGGGCCTGTTGCACGTTAAATCATACGTAGGGGACCAAACGTCCTACCGCTGGTGTGGTGTGGAAGTACCAGCTCAGGTGTCGCCTCGTCATCTGACCGCAGTTCAAAATTATGAGATCCGACTCAAAATAACCCTCGTGTTGTTTAAAAACGGAGTGTTAATGTAATTAAGCTAAACTGTTTTAGTTTGTCAAAATTTGCTACTTAAAACTTTTGATATAGAAATTAAATTAAAATCAATAATAAAAAATACCTAATTTTGGAAGCTGAGGAGGGGAAAGAGTGGCCCCGAGGCTTGCATTGCCTAAGGGCCCCCAGAGCAGCGATTCCAGACTTATGGGCCTCTGTCCCACTTGTGGGACAGCGATAGTGTATTAGTGGGCCGTGGAACGCTAGTCAAGTATCGAAGTCGAACCAGAAGAGCCAATATCTGGATTGAAACTGTCAAATTTTAATCCAGATATTCGCCCTCTCTCTAGTGTGAGGGGGCAAACAATGTCAAAAATTCCGTTGAGTTTTAATATTCGTTTATGCATATGTATTATATGTGTTTACATTTATTTACTTGTATATTTAGGTAATGGGTCTCCAAATAATGTTTACACAACAGGTGGTCAGCACAACCGAAAAGGATGGGAACCGCTGCCATGGAAGGCTTATCCGGTCCTGTTAAAAAGTGACATAAACGCGATACCGTTTTGTCTCCATGACGCTCCCTAAGAGTGACGCGGGGGCAACAATACCCCTTTCCCTCTGTCGATACGCCACTACGTTGGGTTTTCTAAGAAAGTGATATATCACATATTGATTTTACGTAGAAAGACACGAGTGTCTCTATGACAGGTAAATAACGTTATACGTATTTCTACGCGTCATATGATTACAGAAGCATTACCATGACATACAATAAATTTCGATTCAAAAACAGAGTTTTATCATATCAAACATCAACAACTCATGTTTAAAACAAAATTCGCTGAAACATATTTGTTTCAGGAAAAACATCAGAGGATGCAGAATCCCTGATATATATCATGGTCAAATTCATGACTATTTATTTAGGCGTAATGATACACCGTACAGATTTCCTTTTGCTTTCAATCGTCCGCGGTGGTAAGGTCTCGGCTTCGGGACCAAAGGGTTCAAATGTTCAAAACCCGATTCCATTGAAGATTCACCGCATTTGTGGGCCTAGTGCACGTTAAATCTGACGTGGGTCAAACGTCCTACCGCTGGTGTGGTGCGGAAGTTTGGAGGGGGGTGCCAGCTCAGGTGTCGTCCTCGTTATCTGATCGCAGTTGAGAATGGCGAGATTCACTCCAAACTAACTCTCGAGTTGCAATCTAATTTGTCATTAATTATAATCAAAAATATGCATGAATACAGTGTTTAAAGAACAATATAACTTCATCTCAAATAAAAGAATCACTATCTTAACATTTATTTTAATTTTGGATAATTTAATTCATACATATTTCCCAGTACGACAAAACATGGAACACTCAGAGATTTTTAGAATAAAACTTTTGGTAAAGAAAAAAATACTCCCAAGTGAATAGATTGAAAATTAGTCTAAAACTGAGCAAGATCAAAAGCAATGATCCAAACCCAAGTTTAACGAACGAAAATCGAGTTTTCTAGTTTTAACATGGATGAAATTAGATATAAAGTAACAGAAATGTGGAAAGCGCCGTTTATACTTCCCGCAACTGAAGTGCGTAATGGAGGCTGAAAATTGCAAGCAACCTCAGGGACTTTTTTCCTCGTTCATTTACTTAATTAATTCGCCCTCCCTCTAATGCAAGCTAATTAGGGAGATATACGACATTACCCCGAGAGCGCACCTACCATCTTAATCAACTTTATCTACCGGTAGTGCTGAAAAAAAGGGAGAATGTGCTTTGGGTTTGCTGGCTTATCTTCACTATGCAGGAAAAAGAACAAAAAAATAAATAGTTAACCTACAACATCAGAACATTGAAAGCTGAATAGTATTAACTCAAATTTTGCTGGAAGATGAAAAAAGTCGTACGCAGGAAAATGAATATCGTTTTTTTTTTTTTTACCAGAATCGAATATGAAATGTTTCAATTTAGCTAAATGTCTACCATGAAAAATTTCCATTTCGTAACAAACAATACATTACAAGAAGTATAGCTGCAGAATAAGTAACGAACTAACTAAATAAATAAATTCGTCGATGTTAATGATGGGTTAATTGAGTCTAATCAGATGAAAACGATTAGACGGAAAAACTGCTGTTTGTGCATGTTGTGGTTCACTTCGAAATGAAATAAAACGGAGAGAAAAACAGCACAATTTTAACTAATATATATATTGTAAATAAACGAAATAGAATGAATATAAAACTAACTGAGCAATAAATAATTCAAGACATGCCATTACGATTTTAAAACATTCAATATTTAAATTGTGCAGAAGATGATACAAAGGAAAAAAATCATCTTGAAATTATAGGAAGACACTAAAGTTATGGTGATAGCTTAAATAGGCTGTATAAGGAAAACAATATTATGTGTATCATCGATATTATGTGAAATTAATCTTTAAGGGAAACTAGGGATACTTGACCCTACTTTTACATTTTCTTATATTTCTCGAATATTTGAATTGTAAGTATCATAAAAGGATTTGGTTTTAAGAATGAGATATATACTTATGCTAAATTGATATCTCATTTAATCAAAAAATAAATACATTTCATGAAATCGCATAGGGTCAAGTATCCCTAATCTTGGGGATACTTGACCCTAAGGCTAACGATACTTGACCCTACATGCAAAACGTACTTAAATTCCTTTGATAATTTCTATGTACGCGAAGTCATTTCATTAAAACTAGTTATTAAATTAAATAAGTTCAAAATTTAATAAACAATTAAAATATTGATTCAAGTAAATAACAAAATTACAGCAATGAAACTGGAAACCTAGCAACGTCATTAGCGCGTTATAGAATTGCCAGTTTTGAAAAATTAAAAACAGAATAGCACCAAAATGCAAAAAAAATCTAAAACATGCTATTAAAAACAAGAAATTGAGAAGCTTTTAAGACTTACTCGGTTCTTCTAATATTTAAACAAAAATAAAGGCAAAAGAATAAAAATATATTTTAGGGAAAAATTCATATCAAGAAAGAAAGACAAACTCAACAGAAATGGCGAAACTTTAAATAAAACCAAACGATGACAAATAGTCCGAGCAAAAGATTTTTATTAAAATAATAAATAAATCTTTCTTTCTAAGGCGAGAAAAAAATAGATTAGTTAATTTCAATTCTTTTTAAAATTTTTACTAAAATAATTATTTGAAATTATCATATTAAAAAGAAATTTCATTCATTAAATAATTACTAACAAACAATTTTTAAACGAATATTCTCTATATTTGAGTTTCCAATATTGCCGGCAAACTCCACGCAACCAGAAAACTGATCCTAGTCACAAAATGTGCGTGCTTCGGTCGGTTTTCGACATCGAAGCAGCAATATTTTGATAGGATCAAATATCCGTAACTTTTTAGTGTCAAGCAACCCTAACTTGACTTTTCCTAAATAATCTAAAATTAAACCACCAAAAATTAAAGCAGAATTTCTATCTTTCCTGGCCATAATTATGTATATAATTGGAATACACTTTTTAAACGAAAGCAAATGTGCAGTATGATTTGGTCCATTATAAATTGTCTCAAAAGATTTACCATTTCCAGAAGACAATAGTGCAGCTTCAGAAAGATTATTATTATTTATTAAGAGAATTATTTAGGAACGATAATTTAAAAAATCAATGAGAAGATAATGAAATGGAATTTTTCCTCAAGGGAAAGAAAAAAAAATGCTTTCTAGTTGGAATTTTCGATGTGTCTAGCTACAAAATATGAAATTCCCTTTTTCAATTAGACCTGAACATGGTTTACGAAACTTTAAATTTTATACGTTATTTAAAATATGCTGTAGTTTCTTATTTAAATCTGAAGCGTTTTATCATTTATTTTATTCACTTTTCCTTCTTCATTTCAGACACGTTTTATAGTTTATGTAAAACATTACAAGTACAATAAATATAAAAAATTCCGTTTTCGCAATAGCAATGCTGAGTGTTTAAGAACCTGTGAATTCAATGAATTCAATTGTGGAACGTCGGTCATTTTTCTTCTTTAAGCTATTAAGCAGATGTATTTTAATAAGCTTTTCCTACTTTTAAATTTAATTTTTATTTTTTTAAGAATTCAAGTATTTTCTTATTCGTTGAATATAAAGAATTTCTCAAACTTTTTCAGATGAAAAGCGCAAACGATTCTGAAAAATGGGCATTGGATAAATAGAATCCCTTTACCACCTGCCCATTCTCACGAAAATAATTAGAAATAATGATTTTCTATGAAAAAGTTTTTGCTTTCGTAGAGAAATCATTCAATTCATAAGAACGAAGTTTCGGATAAATATTCTGATCCTTTTTCTGCATGTAACTGGAAAGCGAAATAAAAGTCTGTGTTCCGTAATTAAAAAGTTTCTTTTCTTTAAATGTTGTTGATGAGAAGAAATTAAAAACAAAATTCAATGTTTTTTTGAATATGATCAGAGACGTAAGGGGAATTATATCTAATTTAATAAATGAAGGGAATAATAAAGTATATTGTGACATTTTAAAGGGAAATAATGTCTGAAAAAAATCACGGGTATTCAACTCTCGAGGTGAATGTGTATTTACACGTTAGCAGCTTATCACGCTTAACCAGTTGTAACTGCGTTACGCAACCAAACTTTATCGACTGGCATCAACAAATGATATCTCTAAAAGTGACTTAATGACCTTTCCATGGACAGAGTTTCATTTTTTATACAGAAATTTTTATGCTTTTCGGCGATAGCTCCGGAAATTAATATTATTTTTTCTTCCAAATTAAAATTCAAAAACTTGTCCATTTAACAATGCATGTTTTACAGTGGAGGTATTTTTTCTATTACTTCAACATTAAAAAAAATCTTTTTTAATTTTAGTTACGATAGATATCCCAAAATGTATTTAAATATTTTATATTTACATTGAATAGAGTGACCACGGGAAGTAAATAAGCCCAATAATTAAATATATATATATATAATACAGTTTCATTCAACGACAATGGCAACATTCATGCTAAAATAATCTTTGTAAATGCGGCACTTTTTTGCTTGTTTAACAGAAAATTAAAGATAATAGATTACGTGCTTAGGAATTAAACATCTTCGAATGGCGGAACGGTAAGCACAATCTGAAAACAAGCTATTCAACTCAAAAACATCTTCTTGTTGATGGATTTTCTATAAACTTTATACATTTCTACAATTTGGGTGTAAATACCCATGTGAAATTTTACGCATCTAGTTCGTTGGATTTTTGCTTTCTCGTATACGAAGTATAAAAAGAGAAAATATTGTAATCGTCAAAAAAATTCGAACTCAAGATTTTGATGATTTTGGAATTATGTATGTCTGTGAACATGATAACTCGAAAACGGTTTGAGCTAGAGGGATGAAATTTGGTATATGGTCTTTACACAAGATTGGTAAATTTCTAACAAAATTTGAACGAAATCAGTGTACCGAAAGTCTGTCTGGCTGTCTGTCCGTGTTCATGTGAACATGATAACTCAAAAACTTAAATAGCCAGATAGATAAATTAGGTGCACAGTTTTATCATCAGGAATGTAGGTCCGTATCAAATTTTGGATCAAATCTGTCAAAGGGTTGACTGTCTGTATAATCGCATGCTTGTGAACACGATTACTTCTAATTTAACTAATGTAATCACATACTCCTGATGGGCATATAAGCATACTGATATAATTCGGCAGATGTTCCCTTGGGACTCAGGGAGGTTTAATTATTACACGCTTTTATTTAACCTGACTTGTTTCACGTTTGTTAAGATGGAATTTTGTAATCGATTTTTCACTCACTTCTTTATGCACTAGAGTTCTGAAGGTCTGCATAGTTGTGTTTCCAAGATGATAATACAATGTTTTTAAATTTAATAACTTAAGTATCAATTAACTGCTTAATTTTATTTAGTTTTGATTCAATACTAGAGGCATCTAATAGTGAATTTCAGGAAAAAATGATTACATGAATCCAAAATTATTACAGCAATGAATTATGAAATATTATAAAAAGTAGAAAACAATAAAAATTTAAAAAAGCCTTTGAAAATCAAGCTTTTACAAATAAACTAAAGTGCAGAATTTTTTCCCTCGAAAATCTAGAGATCAAAGCAAAAATCGTAAAAGCTTGAGGCGCTGGAAACAGTACGATAAGGAATCACAATGAATATCAAAGAAAGAAAATTCTTAAGCATTTATTATATAATATGAATGTAATTAAGATTCTTATTTACTTAGAACATTTACGAACGAGTTTTCTGGTTTGTTTATTTTGGTTTCACAGAACTTCCGTGGTGAGGGTTCACTTCCGTTTTCCAGTAATCCTCCAGTTTAAGAGATCGCCAAATCCAGTTGGATTCCATAGCAAGCTCCAAGTTCTTGGGTACACAAAACTCCAAAAAAGAGCGATAAAGAATAATTACGGCAACCTTTCCATAAAGTTAGGCTCTTAATTGAAGTAAACATTGAAAGCTACAACAATAGGAACATGAAATTTAATATTTTCAAAGTATCCTTAAGTCATAACATCAGAAAACTAAAATTTAAACATTAATTAGTATCTTCAAACAGAAGGTTGAAATTTTGAAGGTTCACATTGACTTAGCATTATCACCGGAAGTTGAAGGGTGAGGCGGAAGTCCTACTTTACCTCAAATAAACAAAACATAAAACTCGTCCATATCAGCTTCGATTCTTGGTTTAACCTCCAGATTTTGGGAATTAATAGTTGGCAAAAATAGCCTTCGCAGCTGTAAATCCCAAAAACCTCTTTAATCAATCAGTCAATCAAAAGACACGCTAAGATGTCCTGAGCGTTTACTGGTGATTTGAACCAGAAAACTTGTTTGTTTCTGTAATTTGTAAATAACTGTAAATAGATTCACTTAATGCTAATTAAAGTTGATATTAGTTTAGTTCATGGAGCCCATATATTTCATCCCTAAAGATACGCATTATTTAGTGATTTATTGTAAGGTGAACCTGGAACATCATTCCAAAGTAGCTACGACCGTTAAAGTTCTATAATTTAATGCACTTATAAAAGAGCGTTTTTAAAACATTTTTATTGTTCAATTATTTTGATAGTAACAGTCTTTTTTCGTATACCAGAAAGTAAAAATTCACAGACATTATAACATCAAAATCAAATATTTACTGTTTTCTAGTTATAAACCAAAATTCGCCTTCGTTAGCTCTTGCACCCTTTGTAGCAAAATGGACTGTGCCTTTTTCTATAGCGATCAAAACGTACATTTTGACGTAGACTTACGTCTCTCCATAGTGGTCGGGAAAGGAAAAAATTATGACGCTTTTCGCGCTCAAGTTAAAAACTTATAGCTCCACAACCAAATAACATAAAAAATTTGTTTTAGTTTAATTTAACAGAGAAAGGTAGACATTGAAGTTTGCAAAAATAATTTTAGAATTACGGTTTAGTTACAGTTGAGTTGCAAAGTTAGTAAAGGCTAATAGTCACTACAGAGTTAATAGTCACATAGAGCTATTTTAGTCACAGAAAGTCACAGTTGAGTAAGGTAAGTAAGTCTACGCTCCTCAATTCCAGAGGCCGTTTCGCAGAGACAGCCTCCCGTCGAGTTTTTTTCCAGATGCTCTACTTTCAAAATTACGAATGCCGAGTTAAGCCTGCAAGAAACTTTTAAAAGCTATTTTATCAAATTAAAGTATAAGCAATTAAAGTTTTTAATCTAATTCATTAGTGTAGAGACAACAGGTATTAAATGAAACTTTCAGCAACAACTTTCTTTAAAAGTTTCTCTGAAACAAAGTTTACAAAAGCGCTAATGAGATGATTGTAATGAGGTACAAACTTTCGGCCATTTTTTCCCCAAATGTACGCTAATGAAAGTTTGCACATGCACAATTTTATCTTACCTGTGGAGAGCTTTTAACTAATTAAAGCGAAATATGATTATAGCTTTCAACATTTTAAATTATAAAACGAAAAATTCCTCTTTAATCATTATTATTATTTAAAGACAATAATTAAATTTAGTTATGATTCTTAGAAACTTATAAGACAATAATGCTACAAAATTTCGTAAATGTCATTCATATCCTCTAGCCGCGATGTTAGAATTTCGACTTCGGTAGAGGTTTATAAACCAAAGATTCACCATTCACACGAGGATTGAATTCGTAAGTACCTGCCGCTGGTGTGGCGTGAAAGTATGGAGAGAGTAGTGCATGCGGAGAGGTCATCTTCTTCATGTGAGCAATATTCAAAATTTAAAAGTCGATTCCAAAATAGCACTCGTGTAATTGGACACTAACTTAGCTAAAGTAAACTAAATTAAGCGAAACAAACGGTCTCCATCTGAGGATCACGTTGAGTACGAAGATGAAAAGTCAATGGTTTAGGGAAGTATTCCGAGTTTTGAGATGGCATATTAAGAGAGATGGAACTGCTTTATGATTTTTTCCGATGAAGGCAATTTACCTCTAGGGTGCATACCTGATAGCGGTGCAGCAAGTTTTGTTTATAATTATTGCAAGCCAGTGGTCATCTGCTGTAGTATTCTTTTAAGTGGTCCTGAACACAGCTGATTGGGGGCTACTAATTGCTACGTAAGCTGATGCCCAGCCTACTAACTGTAGCGCCCTCAAGTAGCCCAATGTAAAAACCATTCAATATCAATGTAATACTCTGAATGATAACATCTTCGCCCATGAGCGGACAATAAACCAACTCAACTAAAGCGGAGAAAAATAAATAAAATTTTGAAATTCAAACAAAAGAGGTCCGTCGTTCTTATACAATCATCTCCACTAATGGATATGCGAGTTTCCATCTGCAATAAGTTAGTTGATTAATAACACTCACCCCGACCCAACCTACCCGGAAGGGTGTAAGGCTTTTACGGTCCAAAGAACAATAAATTAGTTATGAACAGGCGTGCCAGGAAAGGGAGGCAGATGGGGCAAAATCTCCGGGGCCCGGGCTGGTGGGTGAAGGGAGACCGCCATTCGGGATAAGGAAAAATATATATATCTTATTTTCAAAAGTATTTTATTTTTATCCGTGGCAAATGGGGGCCCGTATGAGTTGAATTATATATATATATATATATATATATATATATATATAAAATGTATTCGTTGTTGTAGTCGTTAAATAATAAAAACAGATCAAGTTATATTATAATTTTCATTTTATTATGGGAGAGTGACGGAATGTACGTACATCTGAGTTGAAGTTTTAAAGCCAAAAGCGAACAAAAAATCCCCGCTTTTTCTCAGGTAGGGATTTAGCAGATAGACACGTGATCAAAGTGAGGGGAATAATAGCTATTTTTAGTATATTACGTAAGCGTTTTAGGGAATCGCTAATTTCGCGATTTGTGTGCGCGTGGAAACGATTAAAATATTCTTTTAGTATTAAATATGTGAAAACGAGAGATTTAATAAACCTCCAGCGCGGGAAATGAAACGAAACTGGAGTTTAAGAAAATTGATTTCGGAATACATTAAGACTTTAAAATATATAATATTAGAATTTGAAATAAAATTAAGCGAGATTAATACATATATATATATATATATGTATATTACATTTTTTCTCTTAATATAAAATTCACATCTTTTTACTATACTACAGAAAATATCATTACTCTCTTATTTTCTCATTATATTACTAAATTACAGAGGGGGGTATAGAAGTGAGATTTTCGTAAAAACACATGACATGACCGGGCAGCCGCAAGAAAGACTTCCGTCAGCTGATTAGTCACCGCAATGGAAGACAAGATTTCAAATCGCGACAGGCAGTTGAGGAAGAACGTTGACAGTTCTATTAATTCTTAACTAAGAGTCCAATTAATGTTTAGAAAAACCCTTTCGTAATGAGTAACCAACACAGGAAGTAACTACCTGCCAATTTGGGTAGCTCTAGGTCCAACGGTCTGCCCTGTAGAGCGTTTTGAACGGTTTTTGCATCATTCGTAGCGCATCACACACTTTACAGATAGCATCCATCCATAAACATTATCATGTTAAAATTATACAGATAAACAGTTTGGTATAAGGATAATATACCAAATTCTATCTAGCTAGCTCGCCGAGTCATTGAGTAACCGTTTTCGCATCCACACAATCATACAAACAGACATAATTCTATCTTTTTTCTTTCAGGGAGTCTTAAATAGGTGAGGATTCATCAAAGTTCTGAGATCAAATTTGTTTTCTTGTATTTAGCGCAAAAAAACCCGGCAAAATTGTCCGAGACAAAACAAAGTCAGTACCTGTTTTATTATACTTTATAAGTTAGAATTCTTTTATCTCACAGGAACTGCAGAAAGTGGAGAATTAGAATCATCAAAATTCTGATATCGAATTTTTTTTTTCGAAAATTTGAATACTTTCTGTTTGTATACATGAAAAAAGGATCGACGAATTTGTCCGACTCAGAAGAAGGTCAGCATATGTTGTGTTACATTTTATTCAGATATAGAATTCTTTTCACTCACAGGAACTGCGAATGAAGAGAGTAATCTGACAACGGAAATACTATAAGAGAATCTTACAATTTTTTAGAAAGAACTCTATAAAGAGAACGTGACGGAACGCTTGTTCCAATGTTTAGTTACATCTGCAGCAGTTTTTGGTGTCTATATTTTATCAACTTTCAATCTCAAATAAGCAATCAACTTTCTTTCAGCCGCTGATAAGGTTTTGTCTGCGTAACAAGAAATATCAAGTCAACAGATGCGCATCTACGCTTTACTCGTATTGTTCGAAACAGTAAAGAAAATTAGCTGTTTCATCGGATTCCACGTCAGCTTATTATCTTTATTTCATATTATCTTTTATGTTATAGAAGTACATCATGCGTTTTAATGAGAGTCAGAGATAGGGTGATTTGGAAATATTTTAGTTAACTTTGCAGAATTTCATGTTATTATTTTTTATATTATAGAAATGTATCATGCGTTGTAATGAGAGTCAGGGATGACTTCCATTGAAAATAGTTTAGTTAGGTTTGCAGAATTTCGTGTTATTATTTTTTATATTGTAGAAATGTATCATGCGTTGTAATGAGAGTCAAAGATGACTTCCATTGAAAATAGTTTAGTTAGGTTTGCAGAATTTCATGTTATTATTTTTTATATTATAGAAATGTATCATGCGTTGTAATGAGAGTCAAAGATGAATTTCATTTGAAAGTATTTTAGTTAGGTTTGCAGAATTTCGTGTTATGAAGTTGTTCTATCAAAGGAAACTAAATTTTTACTGGAAAATTAAAAAATTTCAAAAGTGCAAGGTGGTTAGAATTAAGACGGTCATTCCCGCCCGCACCATTCCAGGCAAAGACATCCACTCCAAGTCACTCCTATCCCCGACGCCCCCCCCCCTACTCTTCACAGATTTCGTCTGTGAACCACGTACCCCCAAGTCTTCCTATACTACCAACACACATGTAGCTATCCCGTTGGTGTTGATTTATGGCCCGTAGCCCAAATGGAGCGATGGATATCAGGGCGGTTGGATGTTCAACACTTCTCATTGACTGACAACCGGTTTTGGCGTCCAGTGGTCTTCAATACTCGGATTTAAAGCAGGACATTAACTGCTGTTCCACTCTGCATTTTTTGGAACACAGGAAGGCAAAACCTTTCGTCAGTGTGGAAACCTTATGAAAATTGGAGTCGACAGATAGCGCTGTTGGAATTCCAACGAGTTTAGTTTTCCGTTGGAATGGATGGCCATGAAAATGAAATATGATTCTTCGAGGCTGGCGATAAATCACCCGTGTGTGTGTGAAGAGCGTTGGGGAGGGGAAAGTTCATGGGAGTTGCGGTTAGACTGGAGAAATCAGGGCGGGGAGGGAGGGTGCTCTCTCTAAAACACTAAAATCCTCCAAGTTCAAATCAGTTTTTTCTTGAGTACACAAAGCACCAAAAAGAACGATAAGGAATATTTATGGCAACATTTCCACAAAACTAGGCTCTTATTTTAAGACATTGAGAGCTACAACAAAAGGAACATGAAATTTAATATTTTCTAAGTATCCTTAAAAAATTCCAATTTAAACATTAATTAGTATCCTCACACAGAGTGTTGAAATTTTGAAGATTTCCAATGATTTAACATTATCACCGGATGTTGATGGGTAAGGCGGAAGTCCTACTTTGCCGCAAATAAACAAAATCGAAAACTATGTCCGTACTAAGAGACAACATCGTTATGATAAAAAAATTCGACCTCGAGGGTTTGATGAGTTTTAGACATCTCTTTAGTCCCAGAAACGCATTTTCTGATTTATGTATCTTCTATTTAAGTTTGCATTAGTTGTTCGAAAATTCCATCTCCCTATAAGTATGTCGACTTTAAAATTCATTCTTCTGAGTTTAAAATTTGCGATACATTCTAATTCCAAGATTGTTTGCATAGCACATACCTTCACAATTTTTTGACCACAAGTTCGAAGAAGCATTTTTGTGCAAAACTATATGAAGAGGGGAGACACACACCGGATTTTTATTTCTAATAAAAACTTATTTTTCAAATTAATTTTAATTCGGTTCGCCTGCAAGTGATTTTGAAATTTTAATTCTTTCCTTTCTTCAATTCAAAAATAAACGGTAATCACATTCATAATTATAAAGAGAACTCTCCCTGCTCGTGTCAGTCAGTATTACCCGGATGCCTAAGCAGGGGTGGCCGCTTAGAGCGATTTCACTGCAATCAAAAATGTAATTGAGATGGTTTCTACAAATCAACCGATGAGTAGCTTCGGCAGCAAGCCATATATATAAATTCAGGTGGTTCGCATGACATTTAGTCTAACATATCTAGCCAAGTCCATGAGTCACGGACTCATAATAACTGGGAAGTGCATCATCATCTGTCGATCAAAGGGACCTTCTGAGGTAAAAGTTTGACTTACTGACCATTCTAAGATACGGAAACCCTCCGTACTTTTGCGCATGCGCCAGGCCGAGTTGATTTCGCCAAAATAGGGGTGAAGTGAGAAATGGAGGAGGAGGTGTTTACATTTCACTTAGCAGTTATATAGAAACATTTTATTTTCATTTATTGATTTGCTGTAAAGACTAACTAAAAAAATTATGCCCAATAGGACGAATGTCATGATCCAACAAAGAACTCGGGAAAAGCGCCCATCTTACTCATTGCGTGTCACCCCTTTCCGTAGTAAAATCTTCCAAAAATGCTAGTCTAAGGTTTTTGAAACGAACAGTAGTTTTAATATGTGGGCGCAGATTGTACTCTGGGGGGGATTTCAGGGGGAGGTAGTCCAAATTTTTGTTTAAATCAAACCTACAAATGTTCCTCAATAATGCCATATCTTTACCCACTAGGCCACTAGTGGACACAAACTGAACCCTGTGACACAAAAATGAAACTTTGCCTTACATATTAAGGATTAAGTTATATTAGTTTTATTAACTTCAGCCTTGAAACAACATAAGTTTCATTTGGGGAATGATATCATATTTGTCAACTTCAAAATATGGTTCCTAAACCGGCATCCTCTATATAAACTTCTACACCACATTAGCGGGTGGGTTTACATTTCATGAAATATTTCCTCAGATTTCCTGTTTTTAGTGCTTTAATTTATGTTTCAAAAATCATAAACCAAGAAATATGGGTTCTTCACACTGCATTCACCGACGATAGATTAACCTGTCTCACCGGTAAAGGATATCTACAAAAATGTTTGATTTTTAAATAAATAAATACAAATGGATTCTGAAATTACAATAATGATAAGACACAGAATAATAAAAGTTATAAATTTCATGTCCTGTTAATCACAGCAACGTTTTTTTCAGGTTTCTGAAATTTAGAATCCATAGTCAGATTGACAAGAAGTAAAGCTAGAAACAGCTGCATCAGTGGCGAATCCTGCTATCGGGCTGCCGCCCCCCCCCCCCGAGCTAAACCAAAATTCTTGATTTAATTTAAAATCACTACAACTATTTGTTCTTAATTTTCATTTTAAAAAATAGTAATAAAATCGTTACAACATTGCTTTCTGGCTTGACAGGCTCGAAAATTTTCCTACTTTTCTAGTCATTCCACTTGTACTGGTAGCGTTGGCGCAGTCGAAAACATTTTTTGGCTAGTTACTTCATAGCATTTTTTATTAAATTATCGAAAGTATTGTAGTGTTCTTTATTATTCTTAGTGACAGGAGAAGAAAGTCTGTAAAGTTAAAGTGTTTTGGTTTATATAAGCCATGAGGTTTAATATTCGTCACTACGATACGGAATTTTTATGACCTCCGCCCCCCCCCCCCCGGCCCGAATCCTAGATTCGCCACTGAGCTGTATCATTGGTGATTGACGTCATATGTAAGTCAAAGGACTATAGAAAGCTCTCTAAGCTTTTTAAAAAAAATTCATAATAAACGCACAGAGCTCCAATGCACAGAATATCAATAGAATTACTCTACGGCTAATTCATGGTTGTAGCAATTTATCAATCAAGTATCCGTGAACAGATAAGCGACATCTAGCCGACCTAGCGACATCTCTCGCCAA
>BGPR01005681.1:47898-64008 GCA_013235015.1 Araneus ventricosus
AAATTTGAAAATCTCGCGCTCGTTATATGGCTGCCGACTGGACATGTTATGTTTTTACTTGACGGAAAATAAATAGGCAAATCCAGTAATAAAAATACGTGCCGTATTTATTGCATGCAATATATTTTTTGACGTGAGTGGCAACGCTGAAGCATGTGTTTAGGGAAGGTACCTCTTACCTTGATGGATTTGATCTGAAATTTGATATTTTTGTGCAATTTTAATACAGTAGACTCTCTCTAATCCGACGCTTGTTATTCCGACGCTCCCACTGGTCCGACTCACCTGTTGGAACATGTTACTTGGTGATGAGTCATTCTTTCATGTTAAAACTTGAAACCTTCTCCCTTTCAGTACATGATTTTTCTATTGATTCTCTATAGTCCGGACACTGTATATAATTCGACAGGTGTCCGGTTCCATATGTGTCGGGTTAGAGAGAGTCTACTGTATAAGGAAAACATGCAGAGTTTCATCCACATAACTCGACGCATTTCCGAATTATCGAGTTCGCATACACACCGACAAACAGATAAACATGATTCCAAAAATATTTTTCTTTAAATTCAAGTATGTCTGAAACGTCTAAATCCGTCGAAAACTTCAAAACTGAATTTTTTGATAATTTCTGTACTGGTTCTTTGTTTATAAGAAAGTAAATATAATATGCTGGATAAGCAATTCTACTTTTACAAACAACAATAAAGCCCTCATCTCTGAGCTAACGATTTTATTTCGCTAATTGAAAAAGGAAAAAACTTTATCTAAAGAACGAATTTTCATTCCGAAGTCCAAAACAATTTAAAAAATTAAGACAAAGCAAAACTTGCAAAAAGCAGAGATGATCAACGCGAAATTCGAAGAAGCAAGTCAATATTCTCTCAACAGCCCTCGAATAAATATTTTCTGAGTTAGATTTTAAAGATTTCGTATATGTTGTGGCGGCAACTTTTTCTCATTCATCCGCTCCAACAGATTTCTTATTTATCGATCGTCTGATTACATAAGTGGTTTCTTCCGAAGTTGATAAAAAGGCAACAAAAAGGGCGAATGCCCCGGATGATTTGGGGCTTTAGACCCAAATCGTCATTTCCTGCCATGTATTATTTTTTTCAGTCTTGTAACATTTGTGTTGTTCTGAAGACGTTTTATTCCTTTAATGGTGTATTTTTAGTAACAATATTTAATGATAACGGTCAGGAGAGGGTCAGTGTCGACATATAGACGGTTGTTTTGTTGTAAAAATACTCTTATCATTAAGGTTGGTAAATTTAAGTTATTGAAAGATAAAAGAATTATCAAGAAACCATGGCCAATTTGTTCTCAGACTTAGAAAGAATTCTTATCGTTCATTAGCTTTAAAAAAATTTGATAGTATTTTTTACAGTGCTTCGACAGCATCCATTTTTAACCGTAGTGTTTGCTTAATCCGATAGAGTCGCTTTCAAATGTTAACTTGAAATTATTTATGCTGAGGCTAAAAGTACCGGCCTTACGATTTTTACATATAAAATGTTTTAAGATTATCGTTTTTTTCCCTGGATTCATGTCTTCCAATTTAAAGGTTTTCTAATAGAAAAATATGCATATCACTGTACATTACATCCAACATTGAGGTTTCTTCAACTCGGATATGAATAGTGTTACAAAAGATATTCATAAATCTCCTATTAACGCAAAACATTTTTCATTCCATATAATAGATATACTAAACAAAACTTAAATTAAATAAAAAGAAAACAATTATAGATAATAAACAGCAGATTTAGACATAAATGATGACAATACATCTTTAAGCGTACAAACGCAACAGCCTCAAGTGATTGCATCAACAGAAGTTTAAAACGATAATATTTAAAACACATAAAAATTAATTTAGAAAGTAAAAAAATGTTCAAAAAGGAAGGTTGCGTTTGTACGCCTAAAGATGTATTGTCATCGTTTATGTCTAAATCTGCTGTTTATTATCTATAATTTTCTTTCTTTTTATTTAATTTAAATTTTGTTTAGTATATCTATTATTTGTATCTGTATTATATTATAAATAGCTGCATTTGCGCCTTTATATATAATACTAAGAATTTTTATTAATGTTTTATTAATTAATTTAATCAATTTTTAAATTTAGTCAATTTATAATTGCATTGCATATCATATTTTAAAATTTTTTGCGTTCTATAATCATTTTAAATAATTAATTTCAAATAAATCGCATTTTCACTTGAAAAATAAGATCATCATAAAAATCATAAACAATGAATAAAATATGTCAATTTTAAAAATAATATCTAAGAAAACTTTCACAAATGCATCGCATTTAGTGACACAAACCTAAACAAACATTTTCTCAAAAAATATACTAGATATTTAAATCTAATATCTTACTTTTTCAGGAAAAGCAAATAACAGCTTTAATTCCAAAAATCAACGCATTTTTTTTCTAGAAGTTTTATTCCCGTCTCTTCGAATCAAGAAATTGATAGAAAACAGATATTGTTATTTTTCTGCAAAAGGAATGCTTTTAAAAATGAATTATTACTAGCCTGTTTTCTCCATTGTGACAAAGACTATATCAGTATTTCCTGAAAAATTCC
Source organism: Araneus ventricosus (assembly GCA_013235015.1). Taxonomy (NCBI): domain Eukaryota; kingdom Metazoa; phylum Arthropoda; class Arachnida; order Araneae; family Araneidae; genus Araneus; species Araneus ventricosus. Next base: position 50,493 of record BGPR01005681.1, read on the forward strand.
TTAGAAAAATTCAAATCCTCTTATTTCTTTCTTATGTCTGTTTCACATAGCACTGTTCTTAATATTTCAGACTTCATAACATATTTATTTAAAAGCAAATATATCTCCTAAACATGAAAAATGGATGTAGGAAAAATCTTTGTATATCTTTGTAAGCTGCAAAAAATCAAAGTGAATGTGATCAGGAATAAGTGTGATGTATCCGCTCTTCACTGAGTAGTGATCGTATTTCAATCATATCAAAAATGTTTTAGTATGGCAATCAACTTTTTCTTTTAGCTTCATAACAGTCAAAAGCTGAAAATAACGCGGAAGAAGTATACTTAAAATGTAAACAATATAAGCACAGCGTAAAATGTTATTTGAGGCGCATGCCCGTTGCTCTCTTCCTGTGAAACATTGTTACAAATTTTATCGACATGCTGAGTTATGTTTGTCATATGACTGTGACGTCACATGAATTGATCCCCATTACTGCAGACTTATTGAGCATGCGACTTCCATCATAAAATAATCGGCAACTAGCTTTCTTTGAATCAGCATGAGACCGCATGTTCCTACCAGATGTGAAAAAAATCCAGAAATATTCGGTATTTCTTGCGAAAAATCCTTTTTTCCCTTTCAGCTTCGAATTATTGAGATGTGTGGTATTTTTGTGGACGATATATTGAGATGTGTGGATGTATGGACGATATTTTTTCTTGTTAAAGGAAGATGTCTTCAGTAGTAGAAGAACGAATATAAAAGATAGGATAGGAGAAAAGAAACTCCAAGTTTATCGCAGATTTAATGTGGACTTCTTGAATCGACCTCTAAAGTTTGATGGATCTTCTTGTTTATCTGAGTCCAAAAAACACACACACTTATCGAATTACATTTGTGTGTTTGTAAGATAATTCATCCGTTCCATTATTGATAACTCAACAACGGAACAAGAGAGACTTATGAAATTTCGTATGAGATCTTTACTCCAAAGTTATAGATCTGTATCAAATTTTGGATAAAATCCAGCCAAGAGAAAATTGTCTGTCTGTCTGTGTGCATATTGTTAAGATTCTGTAAAACAGTTTTCCCTCCAATGTTAGTCTTGTGGCTGGAAAAAGTTTTACAGAGACGCTTAATAGTTGTCAAGCCGATGACACCCCGGCCTTGGCGACAAACCTGGAGTTCATTTGGCGATTTTGTGACAAACTTGCCGACAAAAATAAAGGTTCTAGAAAATTGAAGAATTATGGCACTATATCTCATAGAAATGGAGATTTGGGTTTTTCTAAAGATTTCCATGTGAAGTCATGCCTTGTCGGAAAAATACCGAGATGTTCAAACGGAAACAGCTCTGTCGGAAGATAGAGTGAAGTATAGATCAAAAGAAGAAGTATATGATCAAAAGTACCCTGACAGTTTCGGATTTACACATTTTTTTCGGATTTCTTCAGAAAAGCTGGCCGCACTGCCCTTGAACTTCGACCATTTAAAGAATAGGCTTGGACTCGCGTTTCACAGTGAAGATTCGGCAACGAGGGTATTTAGGGGACGGCCAGAAATTGATGAATAGGAAAATGATTTGGACTCATCTCGTTTCACAGAAATCTGATAAAGGTTTGCATCTTTCATCAATGATTTTGTTTGGCGTGTGCAATACTTACACGCATTTTCATAAAAAGAGTGGGAAGACATAAAATTTTTTTTTAAGAAATCCCAAATTTTTCCGCATGTGTTTTGCTTATAACATGCAGAATTTAAAACCAAATTATACGAAATTTACATTACAGTGCGTTAAGAAATTGCCATTAACGAATTGGTGCATTTCTGAAGACGAAGACGTGATATTCAAAGTTTCAGCTGATGTATATAAATTAATCGTGAAACACTTTCTGTACCAATTCCAAATTTAAAAATGAACTTAAATTCTATTAAAATATGCTCATTTTTCTAAATATTTAATAAAGTGTCTGTTAAGAAATTATAAGACCACCTGAGAAAATCAGCACATTATATGTCACATCAGAATCATTATAAAATGCATGTGTTAGTATTTAGTGAAAGCATTACCTGAAAAGCAAAGGTGCAGGTCTTGATTGTGTTTTCTACAATTTATTCGAAGAAGCCGCGGGGTAAAGAGTTACCTGAGTGCGAAGTGAGAAAAATTTTATTTTATAAGTGTTCTTGTAAATATGAAAGAGATATAGCTAGGTTAATGAAGCCTTTTAAACCTGTCCTTCAGAATGTCATAATTAGAAAAAATTAATCAAACAAAATAAAACGGCCTAGAAGAAAAAGGATTTTGACAACATTTGACAATCAACAAATTTTTCGACTTTCATCTATAAAAGATCTTTCGACTCGTGAAATGTCGAAACGTTTCAGTAAAAAAAAACTTCACATGTGATAGTTTGGGACAGTCAAAAATCAAATACTAATAAAAGATTTATGAAAATGAAGAAAAAACCAAAGTTATTAAAACACCATAGAGACGAAAGATTTAAATATGCAAAAAATATCATGTCATGGAAGATGAGTGAAAACAAATTATATTTTCTGATAAAAAGAAATTTAACCTTGGCGGCACTGATGGCTACATACACTATTGGCATAATTTGAGGAAGAACCGTAAGAATGCTTCAGACGATAAATGAGAGGAAGATCAGTAATGGTTTGGAGACCCTGTACTCATGACGGATTGTACGATTTACAGCGAATTTCGGAACGAATGGGTTCTGCACAATATCAAGCTATGCTATATGGTCATTTGATACCATTTGGGCCATTATTAGGTCGTGAAACTTGATATTTCAGCAGGACAATGCTTCTTGCCATACATCTAAACCCACCCAGGAATGGTTTTAAAAAGAACCAGCGGGAGTGGCCTCCCATAAACTTTCTCGCATACTTCTCAAAAATTTGCCACTTCCCCTCCCCCTGCGTGTATAAAAAATTCGAACCTACTGTAACCCAGCATGCAATGACTATTAGAAGGTTTTCATTGTAGATTCTAGCGATTGTAAAATATTTAGCTGAAGAATCAAATCCAAAGAGATGCGTACCGATTTCACTCTTGCCGGCTCAAGGACAAAGTGACGTAATCCTTCCGCCTGCACAGAGATTGCTACCAGTACACATGCGCATGGAGAATCGGATTAAAAAAAATTGAATATGCAATTTGAACGCCTTTTTTTAACCGATTCAAATGAAATTTGGGCACAGATCTATAATTAATGTCAGCAACCGTCATACCAATTTTTATTTATCTAAGCCAAAGGGTTTAGGAGAAAATTTTTTTTACAAGTATGCGATTATACAGACCGACAGACAGTCAAGACTTCGACGGATTTCGTCCAAACTTTGAAACGGACCTACATTCATGATGATAAAACTGTGCACCAAATTTTATCCCTCTAGCTATTCAAGTTTTTGAGTTATAGTGTTCACATGACCGCTGACACACAGAATTCCAGTAGACGCATTTCGTCCAAAATTTGATAGAAACCTATAAATTATGTGTAAAGATCATATACCCGTAGCTCTAATAGTTTTCGAGTTATCGTGTTCACAGACAGATATAATTCCAAAAATGTGTTTTTCGGACTCGGGGAGGTCTAAAACGTGGAGATTCGTCAAAATCTGAGTTTGAATTTTTTGGCGATTACAATACTTTCTCTTTGTATACTTCGTATACGAGGAAGTAAAAAGTTAATATTTTGCCATGGCCGAGTGGAAGTCCAGATTCAAACCCCATGGAAAATCTTTGGAGAATATTGTGTTGCAAAGTTTATGTTAATAATAAAACTGTTTTCATCTGCCAACGAATTGGCAGTAACTGTTATAAAAGAATGACACAATATTTCTGAAATTGAACTTAATTACCTGGTCATTTCAATGAAAAACAGTGTTCGAGGTTATTAGGAAAAATGGAGGACCAATATCATATTGATTTTCATACTTTTGGGGGGCTTTTTGACAAGTGGTCTTATAATTTGTTAACAGTGTATTTTTCATTTATTTCTAATACTTTTGTTAAATTAATCATTTATTGCATTATTCAAAATTATTGAAACCTAATTATAATAAATATGTTGTAAGATCATATTTCATGTGTTTAAACTATAATTAGAACCTTTATTTATTTCATAATTTCCAAAATTAAAGGGGTCTTATAATTTCTTAGCAGAATGTATACATAGCAGTACGTTAATGAAATAGTATATTAAAAGTTAGAGCAAATACTTTGAATATTCAAGGAAATATGAGAATTTGTAGCACCCAATTTTTTACTGCTCATGTGCGAAAGAAATCATAATTTTTCTTTCATAATGTCAAAGCCAGAGATATAGGACAGCTCATATAAAAATTCCAGTTGACGACAGTCAAGATTCAGGAAGATATATGCATTGTAACGAGCTGAATTTTGGTTGCCGTCTATGAGAGGCTAAATGACGAGGGTTCTTGCACAAACTGATATTTTTAAAATTTGAAACTTCGAATAGTTATATTGAATTGTATAAAGGCTGAATATTTTGAATGCCTACGCATACTCATAATTTAAGTACATAATTTAAATTGCAGTAAATGAGACAAATCTATAAGCATTGTGCACAGCAATCAAACCCATTGATGAAAGTTGCAAATCATTATCAACATTCTGTGCAACTGGGCGAGTTCTAAATCATTTTCCTCTTCATGACTTTCTGATCGGTCCCCTAAATGGCTTCGTCTCCGAATCTTCACTGTAAAATGTGAGTTCCCAGGATTCTCCACAACTGATTTGGAACCATTTTTCCATATCAACTTCAAATATTTCGCATTTTACAAACTATGATTAACTTTTGGACATGAGTGCACAGGATGTCAGAGAATTGTGGGGCACATTTCAAAAATTAATAAAAAAAACAATGTTACAACTGCGTTTTTTTAATGAGAGAGCAAATAAAAAGTTTTCTTTCAGATAGGTAACTCGGCGTTACGGCTTTCCAAATTTGGTACAGCGAGAGAATTCTGTACGCAATGGCTACCGATCGGCAGAAGCCGATTCACGTTTTCTGGTTTCCTTTTTTAACTACGTGTGAATTAACAAATTAAAGAGCGTAAAATTCCCTACAAATGCATGCTTTCAGTTTTCTTCTAGTTTTAATATTTTTGTAGATAATGGCTCTCAAAAATGGGAGATTTTCAATAATTTACGGCCAACTAGACCACCGTAACGGCGCGTTACGTATCTGAAAAAAAACTTTTTAAATGCGTCCTCATTAAAAAACCCGTAGTTATAACATTATTAGTTTTTTATTTTTATTAATTTTTGAAATGTGTTCCACAATTCGCGAACACCCTGTATTTTGAAGAACTGTAAATCCTTTTCCTAGTATCTGATCATGTTACTGATTTCGCATTACTTATACAGTTCCCAACTAAATTGATCTTCATAAGGGGTGATAGATCTCGTCATAACAATCAACTTTCACAACACAGTGAAGGGTCGAAAAGCAATCGGCGATCCTCAAAAGAGCGCTTTCTCTGGATTATCCTCGATCATTTAATTGACCCCTATCCTTTACCAGACGGCCTATACGGATGAATTACCTCACCTTTCTTCAACAGGTTCTGACTGATTTACTACGAAATGGCGACATTCTCTGGGGCCAGCTAAAAAGCGTCGTTTACAAGACGCCCATCGAGCCACTAGAGGGGCTTATCGCCCGAATTAGCGTCGCTGCTGCAGACGCTCTTAAAATTCCAGGAACTTTCCAACGTTTACGCTATTCAACCCCGTCGCCTATGTATTGAAGTTACTGGTCCCTCATTCAAGCATTTGTTGTCAAGTTTTCTTTCTTCTTTGTCGTTTATTCTTCTTCTTTACTGTTCGCCATTTTTTCCACGTAGATGCCCTCTCGCGTTTGGCCACTTTCTTTCCGACCCCACATTGCATAGTGGAAGCTGTTTGCTTTAGCGAGTTCTATCACCCCTTAAAGTTATGACCAACAGTTTAGTTACACCATGTATTTTTTGTGTGTCTAATATGAGTCTAACAAAAAAGGATTTGCGACTTTAACTTCATCAAGGAAGTTTCGCAGTGGAAGCCACTTACATTGCAGGTGACCCTGTGTATGTGGATGTGCGGCGTGTCGTCCATGGAGAAGTTGTTCTCTTGCCTCCTGGGTGGCGAGTAGTTGGGAGACGAGATGCCGTCCGTGTCGAACTTGACGGGCACCCTGAGGGCGTGGAAGTGGGAGGCCGAGCCATGGTCCTCGGTCGCACCCTCCGTCGACGAGACTTCCAAAGGCAGAGTGGAGGGGCGCACCGTGTAGCCACGCCTGCAAGAGAACGAAACGAAACATATTAAGAATAATCGAACTAAAAAAAACGATATTTTTTTATTTCATTGCAGTAAGATTGAAGAAATTTCGACTAATTCTTTTTCAACAGTATAGAATATCTCTCATTAACGTCGATAATCTTGGGAATTAAGAGACATGAACCCGGCATATCCAATCTGGTGGGCCATTAACTTCCTGATATTCGAGGCGATAAATTGGTCAGTGAGATGTTCTGTTTGATTTCTTTGTGCTTTCTCGGAACAGAATTCCCCCTTTTGTAAATGCCGCGTAGTCATGCCCACATCAATAATAGACAGTGGACAGCATATTGGTGGGCCGCGGAACGATAGTCAAGAGTCGAAGTCAGTGTAGCTTCAAGAGCCGTCATTCTTTTTTTGGTTTATAAACAATATATTTTTAATCATTTCACAGTAAGCTTTACTAATCACTGACATATACATGCGTATAATATTATATATGTTTGCATTTTTTTACTTGTATATTTAGTTGGTGGGCCTCAAAATGTTTTTTACACAACATGTGGTCCGCACAACCATAAAGGTGGAGAACCGCTGTTTTAGATAACTTGCTCCCCTTCCAAAGATGGCGCTTATCACTGTATTCCTCTTTGAATTCACACCCCCTCAAAATTTATCAAATTACATTAATGAAAAGGAATAGTTAAAAATGTTTTCATAATTGATAGCGAAGCAGCCGAAAATAAATCATAGTCAGATTATAACCATTTGTGCAGAGAGGCAATTTTTTTTCTAAACGGATATATCAAAAAAGTTTCCTTTAAGAGTTATACTTCTAAATATTTCCTTAATAGAATTGCAGATAGTATAGAACTGTGTGTTTCTTTCAAGAAATATATTTGACAGAGAATTGTTCAGATTGTTATATAATTGGAGATCTGCTTCTTCCATATCGATATAAAAAACGCCATTTTTTTGTACGTTTTAGAATTTCAAACTGCCTACTAGATATTATTCAAATTTTGCACACAAATACTAGGAAGCATAAGTAAGATCTTAGTGATGGTTTCGTGAGAAATAATGAAAAAGGTTTGTTTATTAATTAAAAACTGTGTTTCCCCTGCGCATGCCCAGTTCAAGCTATTCTGCTGACATATCTAGAAGGATAAACAAAATTAATAACTTATTGAGAAAATTAATTTTACATGGTTATTAAAAATCGTTTGGTTCAATTGACATTCTGATTTTAATTTTTTAAAAACGTTTCAGACGATAAACTGATTTTGTGTATTATAATATTTTATATGCAAGTATTTTTGCATTAAAAATATTAGACATGAAAGTATTTTTATTCCAAGCAACGCCGGTTGGTATCAGCTAGTTCATTATAAAAGCGAGAAGAAAAATTAAAAATTTAAACACAGGACAGCAGACTTAAAGTTTCTGTTTAAAGTTGCATTCTGAAACAACTGTTCTATGCAAAAGGGATTAATGTTATACAGTCCTTTGCAATCTAAATAATTGTGTTCCAAGCAACATCGGGTGTATCAGCTAGTTCATTATAAAAGAGAGAAAAGAGAGAAGAAAGAAGAAAAATTAAAAAATTAAACACAAACACAGCAGACTTAAAGTTTCTGTTTAAAATTGCTTTCTGTAGCGACTGTTCTATGCAAAAGAGATTAATGTTACACAGTCCTTTGCAATCTAAATAATTGATCGGCAAGGCAGCATATTTCGTCTTTAGATCTAATTTCCTTACTCCGATTCGAGTCATTAAGTTCCCTTCCATGGAAAATTTGAGTGCAAACGAATGGTGGATATTTACAAATGAAGCGGAAGATACGAAAAAGCAATGACGTCTGCAAGCAATTCTCGAATAAACCTATTCTTACGGCATGAAAATTTAATGCGATTGGAATTAGGCACAAAATCCGTTGCATTTTGTTTCTATTGCACAGACTGACATATAATGCTTTGCCTTAAATGGAAGATTTTTCGGCTGAATGAATGCTAACAAAAAAGAAATATCAAGAGCTTAAATGAAAGAATAGCGGGTATTATTTTGAGCTGAGCATTATTCAGATGTGGAGATCCGTTCAGCTCTTAGGCAGGTTTTTGATGCTTTGCTATTTGCATTCTCTAAAAGGTAAAATTTAAATGAAAGAAGAGAGTTCTTTTGATGTTTGTTACATTTCAGATAATATGCAGGTAATTCATTACCTGCATGTTTTCAGCCTGTTTGCTTTAATATTAAATATACACTAAAAATTAAAAAAAAAAGAAACGGGTTGAAAGAAGAATATTAGAATCTTTTGTTTCAATTTGTATTCAATTATTCCAAGACTTCTTTCCAAGATTCAATCTACCTATTACAAAAACGATTCTTTTGACATTAAATTTACCGAATGTTTTATAATCGAAGCTTATTTTTACCTTATTGTCTAAAAATAAGAAATTAATGAAGTTAAACTTGAGGTAAATAATTATTATTGACTATAACAGGAAATAAATTTTGAAAACAAGATTTTTTTTAAAAATTCTAAAATCAATAAAATTTTTGTATCCCAAAACTAGATCAATAGTCCAGGCAACCTAAGGAAAAATAGAAAAAAAATGGTGTAGTTTTGAAATTTGGTACAGTTGTAGGGATTAGTGCCCTAAACAACATACTAAAAGTCCCCGACCGTAGGGGTTACGCGGGGTGTACAGGGGGGGTTTAGAGGGGGCTTTTTCAGTTTTTCTTAAATATCTCGAAAACTATGGGTTCTAGAGAAAAATACTCAGTTACAAAAATAAACTACTTAAATTCCCTACAAAAAAGTCCTACATCTTTAATTTAGCAACAATAGTTTAGAAGATATGGGGAGTTGAAAAAGTGAGTATTTTTGAAATTCCTTATTGTAATGGTAAAATCAATAAAAAATGCCGAAGTAACAACCTCCAGAAGAACCTCATGCCTATATAATAATTTTATAAAGGTAGTATTGTATGTTTTGAGAATAGTGGTGGTGTCGGGCGGGGGGGGGCACAAATATATTTGATGAACAGTCGTGATCCCTTCCTCACCTCAATCAGTTTCTCTCCACAAGATCAATTCTAGTCGAGTCAACGAAGGAAAAATAGAAAAAATAAATGGTGTAGTTTTGAAGTACTCATTTGGAGCGTTTACAGAACCAAAAGACTGAGTAGAAATGATCTTGTGGAGGGGAACGGATGTGAGGGGAGGAAGTGATGACGACTGTTCATCAAATATATTTGTCTCCCCCCCCTCACCGACACCACCACTACTCTCAACACATACAATAGTACCTTTATAAAATTATTATATAGGCATGAGGTTCTTCTGAAGGTTGTTACTTCGTCGTTTTTTATTGATTTTAGCATCACAAAAGGAATTTCAGAAATACTCACTTTTTCAACTTCCCATATCTTCTTAACTATTGATGCTAAACTAAAGATGTAGGACTTTTTTGTAGAGAATTCAGTGTAGTATATTTTTATAATTGAGTATTTTTCTCTAGAACCCACAGTTTCGAGATATTTACGAAAAACTGAAAAAGCCCCCTTTAACCCCCCCTTACCCCCCACGGGCGAGGACTTTTAGTATGTTGTTTAGGACACTATCCCCAACAACTGTGCCAAATTTCAAAACTACACGATTTTTTTTCTATTCGTCGATTTTTGGCCTTCGTTGACTGTACTACAATAGCAAAGTATATAATATGTTTTTCATATAACAGTAACATATTGTTAAATTTTACCTGATATTTTTACTGTTCCAAAAATATTTTATCCCTAATTTCATTGTGAGATAAGAGCGTTTTGTTTTGGGAAGTCAACATTCACTAAGCGTGCTCAAACACGTCGAAATCAGCACCAAAACAGAATCTATGAAAAGGAGCTGATGATGTTTTAATGTTAGCAACCAAAGACAAATTTCAATTCCATGGTTTTTGATAGTCGCTACTTCTTCAGAAATGTTACATTTTGAAGAATTTTTGAAACTATCTGGTAGGTTCTCATAAAATGGTTAACACTTCCAAAACTAACTAATGTCCATAAAAAATTATACTGGTGCAAGATATCTTCAAAAGAACTGATCAACATTTGTATGGACTAAATTCCTACTGAAAACTACTGTAACAGCTGCGCCATCTGGCGGAAAAAATACCTAGGAACGCTAGAGACGGTTCATCAGTCGGGAGGGAGAATGTCTAGGGTAATGGACGGCGGCGGCCGGCCATACCTTATTTTCCAGGAAACATGTTTTGCTCAGGATAATGTTTAAACCTATTCATTTTGTATGTAGTGTCTGTACTGTGCATGTGTTTACATGACCATGTGTGTTTTCTCGTAGGTGAACGTTCAATAATTAATACACATGGTGGAGTCCTGCTTTTATAGTGTTCGTTATGAAGTTTGTACAGTAACAACAATAATGTTTATAAATGAAATGAACAAAATACAAGGTGTGACCAATAAGTAGGGTGAGTGATGAAATAAGTCTTCACTGAGTAGGCCTCACATGGAAACTGTTTACAATCCTTCAAAATAGTCCCCGTCGTATACCATGCACCTCTGACAAAGTGTGTACAAATCGTCGAAAGCTGTTGAAAACTCCTCCAATTGTACAGCTTTCAATTCCCGTGTCACAGCATCTTGAATGTGCATAATGTCTGTAAATATTTGCCCTTTTAGAGCCACTTTAAGTTTAGGAAACAGGAAAAAGTCCAGTGGTGACAGGTCAAAAAATACAGTGGGTGCGACAGTTCAGTAACCCGACATTGAGCCAGAAACCGCTTTACAAGCATAGCGGTATGGGGCCTTGCATTATAGTGAAAAACAAACCAAGAGCCAGGCTGCTTCGGATGTGACATTACACAACGAATGCGAGCCAAGAGTCGTTTGAGCACCTCGTAGAAAACTCACCGTCCACAGTTTGACCTGCAGGGAGAAATTCTCTGTGGAGTATGCCTTGACAGTCAGAAAAGGTGTTATCAACAGCACTTGACTTTCCAAAACGAAATTTTTTCCGTTTTGAGGAGTTGGGTCCGCACCATTCCATGCTCTGGTGTTTCGTCTTCGGATCATACTGGGTCTCACTCACTGGGTCACTCGCGTAAATAGTTTTCAAGGCCACGGCGTCATATCCATACACCTGCTTTAGTATGGCATGACTTCTGCCTGCAATTTGTACAAGAATTTCAAATTGATTCTCTGCTCCCTGACACGGCACAAAACCACCGCACAGACAACAGTCGATAATAAATTTATCAAGACCTCACAGGCGCACAAAACCACGAACTACTGTTAACTGAATATTACGGAACATGACCAAGGTGTCGCTGATAATCAGGTTTTTTCCCATTTTTGATTTCAGGAATGATTCACTCTACTTATTGGTCACACCTTGTAATTATGAAATTTATCATTTTTGTCAATCCATTACTTCTACAACCTTCCCAGCAAAATGAGGTTTGAAATAAAATACAAAATGTTTTTCATAATAATATATATAACTTATATAACTTTTTTAATTTCCGGGGTATATGTTGACCGCCAGCAAATTCGAATTTTTTTTTCATTTTTTGATAACACAAAAATTGGAAGACTTATGAAAGCATTTAATTGCAAGGGGGCTCCTCCCACATAGCCAAATCATGTGCCAGGGTAACAATAAAGTGTCTCCAGGATAGCTGCTAGGGCCATTGCAACCTCGTCAGACACAACTTAACTCAGAAAGCTATTTAATAAAGGTAACAAGAAAATGAAATTAATAACTTTAACTATTCATAGATGTATCCTGCTGCCAGTGGTATAGTCGCAAAATTAGCAGTGACGGAACGCTCTGACCTGGGTGACAAAAATCGCGCTGCTTTAAGGACGTTTTCACATTTTTTTCATATTTATTTCTCGTGAAAAAAGGCAGTGCCGGAATAGGGTTCCGGCTCCACTACACCCTTGCCTTCTGCTATCTATGGATGTGAAATACAAAACTTTCTCTAAAATTATTCAGAAATGGAGGATTCAGAATTAAGGCGAACCAAGTCCATGTGATTAATTTCTGAAAAATCAGATCTCAGAGTTGATGAGCTGCATTTAACACATTCGCTGCCACTATTCATGCCTCAGATTCGAACCGTCTATCGAGTCAGATGTACCCTTCTCTGGCCTCTCTTAATTACAGAAGAGAAAGGGTCATTTGATTAGATAACAGGTTCTGGACGCGCCAGCGCGTCGGTGGCAATGAATGTGTTAAAATAACAGTCGATTTCTAATTGTTCTCGCTGCCTGGAGGATACAAATTGAACTATGGACTTGAATCAGTTTACGTAATAATAATCTTGAATTATTACACAGAATATATATATAATTTCTACTTTACCACGTCAGTGTTAGTGCAAATTAGGTAACACATGGACTTGTTGGCAACATATCACTTTGGGCAATACATCACTTTAACTCTGAACCCAACAAGTATTTCTAAAATCAACTTAATGGCAACAGGAAATGGAAACTCGAAATGGATAAACAAATCAGTTGGAAAACGAAGCACATTCTGTGGCGGATAATTTTGGCAATACGAGGCTACAGGCTCCAAATTGTTTTGAGGCTCCACCTCCTATCCAATGTCGTAGTTTCCATGTTGGCTTAGCAGTGAGATGTGTGTCGAACAGAATTTGAGGCCCATCAGGCTCTAGAGGCACGAGGCGAACGCCTCTAGCGCCAGTGCTAAAAACCGCCACTGGGTAGATTATATCATTCAATTAACCCCTTCTTGGTCGGATTTGTTTTCAAATTTTCGACCCGAAAAAGCATTTTTTATTGCCGAAAATACAAAATGATTATGTTTTTCATTCAAAGTTGGAAATCTCACCTCGAAAACACGAAGAAAGTAGGACTATTTACGCCATCTCTTAGCAATATTCAGAAATACAAAAAATAATCGCGGAATATAACGATACGTGCAAGTAACGATTAATTCACTTTCAATAATGCAATTTTTCTCTTCGTCGCATTTCATGTGACGAGGACCACAAAAAAGCCAAACTTATGACGCGCAACGCCGACCAAGAAGGGGTTAAAACTAGTAAAATAAAACAATGAATCACTGTTATTTATGAACTGCAAATCAGAGACTGCAATCCTTTAATAAATTCCAAATTTTAGTTTACAATTGTTTAGTTTATAATTAGTTTATAATTGTTTAGTTTATAATTAGTTTATAAT
>BGPR01005681.1:64018-90384 GCA_013235015.1 Araneus ventricosus
AGTTTATAATTAGTTTATAATTGTTTAGTTTATAATTAGTTTATAATCGTTTAGTTTATAAAGTCCAATAATGTTTTGAAATTCCAACTGCATCACATTAAAATCGGGAAAAATTCTGAAAAGAATAATATCCAATTAAGATACGATGGATTTTAAATAAGGGCGGAATAATGCGCTTCATAAAAACGTAATATATTTTGGCTTATCTTTTTATATGTGGACGGACAGGATTTCTTTATGGAAATCAAGAAATTCATTGTATATTTGCTTTAGAAATGCTGCTTTTAGCAGAGTGATTACAGCCGTCTTATTATTTATAAAAGAAATGAAAAAATACATATTTATATATATTATAACAAACTCACGTTTCAATTTAAAATTATGTACCTTCTGTGCATAACGTACACGTTTTTTCCATAAAAGGTCTTGATGTAATACAATACTCTGTACCATAAATAATTGATCAACACAACAGTATATTTCGTCTTTAAATTTAATAACCTGACTCCGATTCGAGCCATTTAAAATTCCCTAAATGGAAAATTCGAGCAGAAACGAATGATTATTTATAAATGAAACAAAAGATGCAATAAAGTAATGACATTTGCAAAACCGGAAAAGTCTGTGTTCATAGCATGCAAATTTAATGCTAATGGAATTACGGACCCCAAAACCTTTTTCTTTTGTTTGTATGCATTTCTAGATAATGTTTGGCTCGAAGTGGTAGAAGATATTTCTATTTTTTAGTGTGAATGAATGATTAGAGAAATGCATAAAAAGTGAATAACTAGTAAATAGATATTTATAGAACAGTTTGTGTTGTACCTTAGCAGATAGTTTTATTTCGAAGTAGTTGCTATGCAATTTTAATGTTTTCCTTTGTGTTCGAGACAGAAATGAAATAAATTTTATAAACCAATAATTTTTTTATTTCTGCAAGAAAAGCTAATTATTTTATTTGAATTACTCTCTACTTTTTAGTCTTTCATTCATAATGATAAATATTATCGTCATCATTATCATAAATATTGTAAAATCTTGAAATCAGTTTTTCACAAATTCACTATAAGATGGTGCCACTCGCCTGGAAATAAAATTTAATTCAATCTATCACTTAACTACTAATAATTCGATTTTTTTTATTTTAATTATTTTCTACTTTCTAACCTTGAGATCTATTGTTTCTGAAACTCACTATTAGGGAAGGACATCAAAATTTTTAAATTTAATCAGTGATTAAATCAAAACCGACAATATTAAATTAGTGCATTTCATCGAGAACACTCAAGTGTACAAAATTTCAAAACTCTAGAACACAAATGAAGCAATTGATCATAAAATTCCATCTTTACAAACATGAAGCAAGTCAAGTCAAATAAAATTTTTTAATAAAAGACGCTGGTTTCGATACATTAAATTGCTGCTTCGTTATCTAGCTCATTAGCTTTCTATTTTTAGTGACTTTATGTTAATGTAAGAGGAATAAAAAATAAATGAATAAAACATATATGAGGATCCTTAGATCATTTAGTCTAAACAACGTAGATCGTTTCAAGTAAAACCACGGTCCTTGGGTAAATTTGTGTAGTCTAAACTAACAAATGTAGTACACATAAAATTCCCAACTTTCCTTTTCTAAGTTTTAAAAAAGTAGGAATGAAGCTTGCTAACAAGTCCTATTCAATGTTTTTTTCTATTTCTCCAACCAGTTGCCGAGTCAGTGACAGATTATTTTCCTGGAGAAACTTTTCTAATATTGATAGTGAAACACTGCACTATCGACGTAAAATTCTTACTTAATTTCTTTCTTTTCACGTTCATAATTCTGCATTGTTATGAATGTGTAAATGCCGTTTCCCTGCTATGTTAGTCCTATGGTAGGAAAGAGGGATTTACAGAGCTTCTTAAGGATGCGAGGCCAATTTCGCCCTCCCCGACCATGGAACAAAAATGAAGGTTATGAAAAATGCAAGAATTATGGCTCTATCCCTCTTAGGAACCGAGATCCGGAGATTCTCTTCGAGAAAACAAGTGATGTCACGCCTTGTCGGAAGGCTATAAAATTCGAAACGAACCGATCTTTTTGAAGTGCTGCTCGCAGTGCGAGATGTTCAGCTGTTAGACGCTGCGCGTTATTGATAGTGCTGTTGCTAGCTGCTTGTGCTGTCAATTTGCACAAGTTCTGTTTCCCTTGTTACCTGTGCTTTATTTTTTCTGGAATATTCGTGGAATAAAGCGTCGTTCTCCATTACTTAGCTTGTTGGATTGCTTTCACCGTACACCCACCGTACAATTTTCGTAACACTATTCTAGTTTTCTCACATCTACAATTATTTTGTCATGTACTGTAGAGACAGTCATATCGGAACTTCATAAACTAAAATTCAGATCTTTCAGTTTTCCAAAAAATATCTGACAAATATGTTAAGCGTGATAACCAGAGTTCATCAGTAATAAGGATCAAAAGAAAATATTAAAAGGGGCGCCATTTTAATTATATTAGCGTCCCGTTTTGAAGCAACACGGTGGCTATTTAGGGAAGGACCTCGTAATTTTGCACAGTGGTGAGGTGACGAGGACGGTACCTGAGCTGGCTTTCTCCCCTCTCCAAACTTCCGCACCACACGTCCACGACGTCAGATTTAGCTTGCACCAGACCCACATATACGGCGGATCTTCTGTGCAATCAGGTTTCTAGCCTAAATTCTTCCGTCCCCAAAGCCGAGGCCTTACCACTAGGCCATCGCGGCCTAAAGGGAGGTCATTTTGCTTTCATTTTTAACATTGATTTAGACTTTTAATGTAAAAGTTAAACCACCCAAAATCTTAAACTTTACCATTAACGGTACATGCACCGTAGGTTGAGAACCCCAGCGTTAGATAATATGCAGTCTAAATGTTAGATGACATACGCAGGTACGTTCTTCATGCGACTGTGAAATTAAGTGAATTGACTCCACAAAGGGATTTCCTTAATGCAAAGTGTATGGTACTTTTCTTTCCATAAACTTTAGTTTTGGCAGAGAAATTACAAAGCCAGCTTCATTCCAGAAATTCTTTCATAATTCATTACAAAAGATTAAAACAACAATAAATCGTAACAGATTCCATATTTGTATATAAAATATTAGTCCGTGAACACATATAAAATTTTATACCTTAATTTTTCCACGAAAAAAATCTTAATAAAATACAAACCCTTTCATAATAAATAATTGATAAACATCGCGCAAAGTGCACTCCCTTTTCAAATTTAATATACCCATCTCTAGTTTGAGCCGTTTATATTCCCTTAAATGGAAAAATTGGATGGCAAACAAATGGATATTTGCAAATGAAATGGAAGCTGCGATGAAGTAATTACTTCCGAACGCGTTTGAGCTTACAGCATGAAAATTTAATGCTAATGGATTTACGGCTCAAAAGTCTGCACTCGTTAATTTTGCGGTACTCAGTTCGCCATGTTTAACTTGAAATGGAAAATCTTTTCTATTTTTAACTTTGAATGAAAGAAATACATAAACTAATGTTTGAGTTGAAAGAAAATTGGACATTACCTCTGAAGAGAGAATTATTTCGACGTTGATTTGTATAGAGTTATTATGTAGCTTTTTTCATGTTTTTGGCCTTTGCGTTTTTTAAAAAGAAAATTACAATGGGTGATTTTAGTATAATTATATTAACGTCCCATTTTGAAGCAATAGGAGGGATATTTTGGGACGGGCCTCACAATTTTGAACCACGGTTAGATGACGAGGAAGACATCTGAGCTGGTACCCCCTCTCCAAACTTCCGCACCACACCAACGACAGGACGTTTGACCCACTATGTATAGTTTAACTTTCAACACATACAGATACACAGAGGATCTTCAGTGGAATCGTGTAACGAGCCTGGAACCCTCCAGCTCCGAAGCGGAGACCTTAATTCTTGATTACTGCGACTCCTCGAATGAATGAGAGTGGGTTTCGATGAACTGAATTCTCTTATTTAACCAGCTTGTTTTGAGCCTATTTATTCTCGTATAAAAATGTATGAAGAATTAAAAATAAAAATAGGTCCAATAGTTACCAGCATCGAATTTTATTCAAAAATCTGATTACCAGACTCAATTTTTTCGAAAATTCCTTTTTCCTCTCTGTACAAAGTAACCAAGGGAAAGTATTGTAATCGTCAAAAAATTCGACATCCATATTTTGACGAATCTCCACGTTTTTGACATACCTGAGTCGAAACAAAATACATTTTTGGAATAGTCTTTCTGTCTGTGAACACGATAAATCAGAAAACGGAAAGAGCTGTAAGCCGAAACTGCAGATATGCTGAGAAGCATATCGAGGTGATCCTGTCCCACCCCCATTACGTGGTACATTTTAATTAATTTTTCAGCCCTCTTCCCTTCCAAAAAGCTACTTTCCTATAATTTTTTCTACACAAATTTAGCAAATTTTATGATCTTGTAAGAAGGTTTAATAAAATTGATGTAGTCTTGAAAAATAAACAGATAATGTATTCCTGCGATAAATCAATTATTTAAGCGTAATTTTTAATCTGCCACAGAAGGCTTTTTCTTGAATTTTTTTATTGCCTATTTAATAATCCAGTCCTAATACGTCTCTTCAGAGCAGTCTCTTGAATGTCGTAATGAAGAGGATTTTACCGTAATTAATCGATACAGCGCAGCATATTCGGTTTTTAAATTTAACACCTCCCTCTTCAAGTTCAATCCATGAAAATTCTTCTTCATAGAAAATTGCAAGAGAATGCCTATGGATACTTACAAATGAAACGGAAGATACAATAAAGCAATTAGATTTGCAGCGCAGAACTGAGACTGCGCTCAGGGCATGAAAACTTAACGCTAATGTGATTTCGGTCCAAAATCCTTTTATACAGCTGCTTCTTTTGTTAGTATAGATCGGCAAATAATGTTAGATTTGAAATGGAAAATCTTTTCTATTTTGTTCAGGGTTTAATGGTTAAAGAAATACGTAAAAATGGAATGTCTAATGGAGGGAAAGAAAGCAGGTATTGCCTTTGAAGAGAGCATGATTCCCATGTAGATTCATTAGCTATTATGCAGGTTTTATTGTTCTTTGTGTTTGCTGAAAGGACTGAGTGTTTTTGATGTATCAAATGCTTCTAATTCATTGCCTGTTCCTCTTCGGTCTATTTGTCTCGGATAAAAATGAACAAAACGCCCTTCTAAAAGAAGAAAATCAGTATCTTTTGTTTAAACTTGTATTTATTTATTCAGGAATTCCATTTCCCCTATAAATTTATTTACCTTAAAATTCATTCTTCTGTGATTAAAGATTGGAAAATGTTTTTTTACCATTTATTCTTAGAATGGAAAGAATAATAATAATAAATATAGATTGGAAAGAAGGAAAAATAAATCTAGAATGGAAAGAGTTAAAACTTAAAAATTACTTTAAAGGGAATTTGAACAAAATTAAATTTGAGCAATAAGTTTTTATCAGAAATAAAATTTGGGACTATTTTTTCCTCTTCATATAATTTTACGCAGGAATGCTTCTTAGAACGAGTAGTCAAAACTTTTTGCAGAATGTTATGCAAATAAAAGTTCTCGAATTGGCATCATTAAATAAGATCTTAAAGTATCAGGAACTGTCTTTAACACTGACAGTTGGTGACGTTTGTTTCGTGATCTTGAATTTTTCCGGCGATGACTTTAGGAATTAAAATAAAAAGAATAGCAGTTTTAGATCCTGCAAATAAAGAAAAAGTACTCAATGAGGTCAGTTAAATATTCATTGATTCAAAATTCTATATTTAATAATTGGCGTGCTCTTTTATTCTGTTATTTTGCAATTAGTTTTAAAAAAGATTTATTTTCAATTATAGACATGATAATTAGCAACAGATAAATGTATTTAATACTTTTATTAGACTTAATGGCAGAGGGTGTAAAATAAATGTTATAATTAAGAATAAATATTTTCTTTGGACCGGAATAGATCACGCATGTAAAAGACACTTTTGTAAGAAAATCAAATACGATTTTTGGAAAAAGTGCATTTTCCAGTTGCGCTTTTGAACCATCGCTTTCACATTGACAGGGACAGCCGACATTATTATACAGATATAATACTGTTACAAAAATGTAATGTCGCTTTCCTGCCTTGCTAATCTTATGGTAGAGAGTTCTACAGGTGTATGTATGGAATGCCGTCGGCAGCCGGGCCTAAACCCCTGACCTCAAAGATACTAGAATTTTCTCGATATCTCTATTAGGATCCGAGAGCCGGATTTCCCTAACGATTTCCATGTGACGTCATGCCCTGTCAGGAACACTATAAATACTCGGGAGTAGGATTCGACGGGGAACGTCTTTGGAGTGGGAACGCCTTCGAGGAATCAATTGGAGTTTCGCCAGCAATCTGAGCTGGGGAGCTGAGCGTTTGAAAGTGCTGTTACAGTCATCTTTAGTGATTTGTTGTCTATTTGCATTGTTAATCTGTGCAAGAGCTATTGTTCCTACTGCCTGTGCATCGTGTGTTCCTGCATATTTGTGAATAAACCGTCTTTCTCCATTATCCTGATTGTTGGACCGTTTCCACCATACACCCATAGGACGATTTTTGTAACAATACATAGAGATATAATTGCAGATATGTTTTTGCGTCATCACTTAGATCTGAAATGTAAAATTCATAAAATTCTTGCCGACCGATTATTTGACGATGACCATACTTTTTTTTATCTATATTTTTTATACGAGGAAGTAATAAAATGACTAAAAATTGATTATTACAAAATGAGATGACACGCTGACATTTAACTTATCCTTTGAAAGCAATAATTAAAATATTACACTTTTGAAAATATGTCCTGCGTTCCTGTTCTTGCAAATTAACGTGGTACCTCAAAAATGTAGAGACGGAAGAAACTGTACCCTTGCCATGTGTACCATACAGTGAACTGTAGGACTTTAAATATTTGGAGAAATTTAGCTATATTAACCTCCCCTTTTGAAACAACAGGAGGGATAGTTTGGGACAGACCTCGTAATTTTGAACCTCGGTCAGATGACGAAGACGACGCCTGAGCTGACACCCCTCTTCTAGCTTCCGCGCCACACCAGCAGGAGGACGTTTGACCCCTACGTATGATTTAACGTGCAAGGCTCTCAACACACGACGGATCTTCAGTGAAGTAGGGTTTCGAACCTGGAACCTTCCGGTCCCAGAAGTCGACACCTTACCACAAGACCACTGCAGCTCTCTTTACAATTATGGTCCAAGTTCATCAAATAGAAGAGCTACGCTAACTAAATATATGATCTGTTTATTTAAAAATACACAGATAAACACATTATACATTATACTATCACAAAGATTCCTTTAAATGCGCGTTGCAATTAACGTTGAACAAAACATACAATTTAAATACAATTTTTGTAATTATTGGATTTATTTATCTGTATATTGCGACTCGCATATAAGCAATTTTCTAGACATTTTTAATCGTTTACATGTACTTAGAAACTCTTTTTATTAAGAATATAATTTTAATTAATATAAAAAACAATTAAATGAGATTATAAGTACAGTACAACCCCGCTTAACCGAACCAAAAGGGGGAAAAGTCGTTTCGGATAACGATTTTTTCGGTTAAGACATGTCTACTCTGTTATCATTTTGTATCTAATTACAATATTTAATTCTGAAATGTTTTGAGTGTAAAACGAAGTCAAACTCTCTTTGTAGGCTACACTTATGTTCTTTATTAAAGCTAAATCTCCGTCGGGAGCAATATTCGCAACGACCAGTTTGAGCACAATGTACCTGACAGGCACAGGCAAACAATAATATCGTAATTAATATTGTTAATGGCCATTAATTTTAATTTTAGCATTCTAAAATTTGCCACTGACCTTCTTGGGGAGGCTTAAAAGAAAAAGAAGAAGAAAAAAGAAAAAAAAAAAAAAAAAAAGGCTCGCCTTCGAGATTATTTCCGTGCAGTCCAGTACGATTTTCTTTTTAGGATTTGCAATTTCAAAGGCATTTCATATAACCCGGGTTTCATTTAACCTGGTTAACCAGGAGTTTACTGAGCTTAAAAACGTAAAATGCTTTTGATGTGTTTATTATATATATATATATATAATAACAGTTTTTTTATATTTTGATGTCTGCTTATAATTCGACCAAATGAAAAAAAATGGACAGACGAAACAAAGTTATATAATTCATAAAAAATTAAAACTAATTAATTGTCCTTTGTGAAGTTTCGGATTACTAACTAAATTGCAAAACCAACTGAATTCATAAAATCATCCATAAACTACATGTAAAAATGCTTCGAGGCAAAATAAATTTTCTGAAAGCAATATTTGAGGTTTTGTAATATTTAAAGCACCGAATGCAACGAGATATTTCCAATTACTTTTCGAATAACTGCTTTTAAAAGAAGTACCTTTTCGTAGCCGTATAATAGATACTTTTCTTGTTAAATAAGTTTAGTAACGTTCTGAAGATTTTATCGCAGACGGCTAAAGAGATGATTAAATGTCTGAAATACATTTTTATTTCTTGATTTGTTTCACGCTATCGAACAGACGATGAGAATTCTGATTATTCCGTTCAGTGATTTTATTCGATAGAATATGTACTTGGATGAACCCATCTAAATATTTTAATCGATATTCGGGGAAAGTTGAGAGTTGAAACGATTACAGGAAAGATATTTAAAAATCTTTTTAGATGACTTAAAGCAGACGATTTTAATTGCGTTGCGTTGATTTAAACTGAATTCGTCTTTTTATAGTTATCTTTTCTTTTCATTTCTTTACAAAGTTTTCTAAATACATTTTTCAATAAAAAATAACTTTAAGACACATATTGTATGAATGTTAAGCCTCGTTACAACGAGAGTTTTACTCACAGATTTATTTACCAATAAATGCGAAATAAGAATACTTTTTCTTATTTGTTTAATACAGTCAATTCATGTTCACTGGTCTAGAAATTCTTAAAGCAATAAACTGCTCCATCCGAATTATCAACAGAAATGGTACTGCTTTAGGTGTTTTACTACTTTCACAAAGCTGTAAACAAGTTGTATACAACGCTGTTGACTATATCAACAGATTGTAAACCTTTTTAAGCTCTATCTATCCTGTATCGGCTGCAATTTTATGGTTGCCACAACCTCGAATTTGAAGCTTACTGGCGAACATAGCGATATTGTGCTTACATCCAAATCATATTATTATCTTTTTAGAACGTTGCGACTAAACTTAACTTGAAAAAATAATAAAGTAATTTTTACTAAACTTAGCAAAGTAATTTTTATTTCGTTTGTAAAATAAATAAGATTTTTCCATACTTATACCTCTGATACATAAATTCCTAGGCATATGGAACTCATTGTCAAACTCTACTAATAATAAAGGAGAATGTTTTTGTGTGTGTAGACGCTCTACAGGGCAGACCGCTGAACCTCGGAAATTAGCACAAACATATTTTTTTTGGGGGGGAGTGTGAAAATCTGCACCTCGAGGCCATTTATTTCAAATTTTAATTAGGATTTTAATTAATTAAAAGTTAAACGGAATTTTGGCATTTTTTCCTTGATAACTTCCGAAACTTTTATAGCACGGAAATTACTTTTACTCAGTCTAAAAATTCAAAAAATTATCTTTCCTATGATACCAATTTACTTACCATACGATTTTTTCTCTAGTTTTACTAAGTTAAAAAAATATTTTTAGATATATTTTACATCAATGCTTTTCAATGCTGCAATGAAATTCAAACCATTTTCATTGTTTATCTTCTGTTATTGAAAGCTAAGGTTATGTCGCAATAATTGCAGTGTCTTTGTTTTATTTCATTATTTTTTTGTGAAATCTGAAAACCAAGTCCTCTAAGAAATTGAGTATATTAGGAAAGATATCCTGTAAGTTCAAAGACTATGGTTGCTAATATTTAATTCTCTTTTTATCAGCATATTTTAATTCAGTTGGACGTAAAATGTGCCACGAAATTTTAATATAGAGACCATATGCATATTTTGTATGAAGAATTAGAACGTGAAGTTGGCGCCGGCAACTTGTGATTAGATATTACACAGGGTGCCCACTTAAATAAGGGTCACACCCCTTAACTTAAGAACGACGGCAGCTATAGGAATGAAAGTAGCGGCAAGTAGTGTCTAGGCATAGTAAAACGTCTATGCGATTTGCGATGAGCCCACTTACAAAGCCATCTGGTGGCAAACTTCGGAGTTAGTGTTCCTACGTCGAAAACGAAACAAAATAGGGGGGTGGGGTGGAGAAATGACAATTACAAAGCTGTAGAGCGTTATCGATTTTTTAAATAAAAAGACACTTTGTGTACATTTATACGAGGGACAGAACGCTGAAAGTGTGCATTTGTTTGTTCGTATTTTCCGAAATTTTGACGTCACAAGACATGGATAAAAGGAGAAAATGTTGTTTTTCTGACAAAAAATAACACCTTTATAATTTTTCCTGTGGAAATAACTCAAACATTGTGTGTATGCGACCTTTCCGCCAACACTGCAGCACGTATTACTGTTGCTTGTGCTAGCGCA
The DNA here is from genome assembly GCA_013235015.1 of Araneus ventricosus. Classification (NCBI taxonomy): domain Eukaryota; kingdom Metazoa; phylum Arthropoda; class Arachnida; order Araneae; family Araneidae; genus Araneus; species Araneus ventricosus. The sequence goes on from BGPR01005681.1 coordinate 74,603, forward strand.
CCAACTGTGAAAAGGGTAGATGACGGAGAGCACTTTGAACATCGAAAATAAAGGTATCTTGTGATAACTAATTGTTTTTTCTCTTTTTTAACCCGTTTTGTGGCGTCAAAATTTTGGAAATCGCGAACAAACAAATGTACAATTTAAGCATTCTGTTCTTAGTATTAATATGCACAAGCTATCAAATCGATAATGCTCTACAATTTTGTAGTAGACATTTTCACTCTATTTCGTACCGTTTTCGAGATAGGAACGCTAATTCCGGAGTTTACTACTAGGTGGCGCTGAAACGGGTCTCATCGTATTGCGCATAGACCTTTTCCCATACCTTAGACATTACTTTCATGACTATAGCTGCCTTCGTTCTGAAGGTGAGGGAGTGACCCTTATTTAAGTGGGCACACTGAATGACTCGGCCAGCTATTTGATTCCATTAGGAACTCTCACGTAGACAAAGAAAAAAAAACAGGTGCAAGGCCACTAAACCAACAGGGGGGTTAAATGTCTACCACAGTTTGAAGATTAAAATTAATTCGTAAGGGAACCGTGAATATCAAATTATGCATAAGAGATTCAATTTAAATTGAGCACAATCGGTATTCCCGGCGAACAAGCTGGTCGCCGAAAGAGGATAGAATCAAATAAAAGCTGGCATCTTTTAAAACTGAAGTTTGCTGATCAAGTTTAAACTTGATACTATCTAACGTCGTATAAAGAGAAGAAATAAGAAAAATAAAAGAACAAAAGCTTTATGCTGATCATCACCAGTATGACTTTATGCACTAAATTATATATAAAAAATAATTAACCCAATTATTGCAAACGTTCAAATTTATTTTCCTTTATTTTTGTGTTGACATTTTAACTTCATTAGCAAGAAAAAATTTAACATTGAGACTGAATTATTGAAAATTATAAATTGCTTTTAGCATAATGTTTTCAACCAACTGACGCATCTATAAAACATACATTAAATATTACATTTCCAAGAATGAATTGCTGTATTTATTTTTTCATTCTTGCATTAATTCGTAGCATAAATAAAATAAAAGGCATATAAAATTATTCCTGCCATCATTTATCACATTACCATCATACTTTAAGACAACAACAACTGTTCCTTTTATTAAAACTAACAAATGCCACAATAATACGAAAAGAATTAGAATTTATCACGAAAGAATACACATAAAATAATCCACGCTTTTACAATTTTAGGGCATGGAAAAGCAGGGAAGGCATCCTTTATGATTTATTTAAAGACTGCACGAGACAATTCAATTTAGGCAAAAGCGGGGTTAAACAGTTCGAAAATTGGTCGAGAGGCCGCTGTATACAAATATTGGATTACCATCCATGCAGATGGGGAAATAGCCGAGGAGATCACAAAATGGCTATTGCCATCAGTTCCGTTACCATGGAGACGAAAGGCAGATGAAAACGAAGTTACGTTGCGTGGTTGAAAAACAGCCATAACGGTCTTACGAGACTGCATTATTTTCCTCTGATGGGTGGAAGCTTTTTCTTCTCGGGGTTAACTGACGAGAAGATTTTTTCTACAAGACCTGATTCACTTTGCTGTAAATTGAAACAGTTTAATGGTAAATTCAGGTTGATTTGTGCTTCATTTATGGATGAATGAAATGTTTAATCCGCTAAAAATATAGTAAAAGCGAAAGTAAATTTTAAAAAAAATGCATGTTCCGTAAAAACTGGGATTATATATAAGTTGCTTATCGAAACAATTTTAATCTTCTGCAATCTTTTTATTCATATTTTTTTTCTTGTTATCATTTGTTGCTTGACTTAAATACAGTAAAACCCCATGTTTGCGTTTTATTCGTCGAATTGAGCGGACTGTATTGATTATTTAAATATATAGTTTATTTACAATATATACATGTTGGCCCAATATATACAGATTTAATTTCGGTATATGCTGCCTGTTGGCAAGTTGAGTATGCTCATGCAAGAGCTACAATAGTAATAAAATTGAACATGATGACTGCGATGTCACACATGAACTAAATGCGTTGCGAAATACTAAAACAATCTTGATAATAAACCATTGCGTTATTCATGTGGTAGAGTAGATATGCGTTTAAATATATAATAAAAAAACATGATGTGAAAATACATGGACGAGCTGCGATGCTCATACCACATGCACACATGAAAACCAAACAACTTCTATTAATTCTGACAGAGATGCAATATGGCGGATGGCGTCGTCGAAGGGTTGCTGTAAGTTAGGAAGGGAGCCAATCTAGTAGTTGGCTCGAACACCCCGTTATAATGAACCAGAGGTGTAGTGGAGCTGGAACTCACCGGAACGCATTCCCGCAATGCGTTTTGCTTTCTCATATACGAAGTATACAAAGAGAAAGTAGTGTAATCGTCAAAAAATTCGAACTTGAGATTTTGACGAATCTCCACGTTTTAGACCTACCTGAGTCCGAAAAACACAATTTTAGAATTATGTCTGTATGTCTGTGAACACAATAACTCGAAAACTATTAGAGCTACGGGGATGAAATTTGGTATGTGGTCTTTACACATAATTTGTAGATTTCTATCAAATTTTGGACAAAATCCGTTCAAGGGAAGTCTGTCTGTCTGTCTGTACGCGGTCACGTGAACACTATAACTCAAATACTTGATTAGCTAGATGGATGAAATTTGGTACACAGTTTTATCATGAGTGTAGGTCCGTATCAAATTTTGGAAAAATCCGTTAAAGGCTTGACTATCTGTCTGACTGTATAATCGCATACTTGTAAAAATTATATCTTCTAAACCCTTTGGCTTAGATAAATAAAAATTGGTATGACGGTTGCTAACAAAAATTATAGATATGTGCCCAAATGTCGTTTCAATCGGTTAAAAAATGGCGTTAAAATTGCATAATTATTTTTTCTAATCCGATTCTCCATACACATGCGTACTGGTAGCAATCTCTGTGCACGCCGAAGGATTACGTCACTTTGTCCTTGAGCCGGCAAGAGTGGAAGAGTGTGATTAGTTGCTTTTTAATCGGTACGCATCTCTTTGAATTTGATTCTTTACCTAAATATTAAGTATGAAAATAAGTAGTAATTTTACTCTAAAGATCTGAAACTAAGCTTGGAAAGAGAAATTTTGATTCTTTATATCCAAATTTCTTGCTTTTGAAGATCATCAGCAACATTTCAAAATACATTAGTGGCATAGGAGTTAGGTTGGTGACCATTTGAAAAGTACTTTATTATCGAAGGATCGTTATCTCCCAGGTTTGTTATACCGGGATTTGACTGTATTTGTTTGTGTGGCAGTGCTTTTGCACTTTTATTCAACTGGTGTGTAAAACAGACCTTGTGAAAAACTCGGAAATTTAGCTAAAGATAATTTTAAGTCTGTCTACAGAATTATCATTCGTGGCAAAGATGCCATGATACAATGTTTGCAAACGTTAAAAGAGTAGCATTTCGAAGTTCAAATGTTATCATATAAGATGGAATAAATTTCGAAGTCCGTCCAAAGTAGTGCATGGTATAATTTTGATAAATGTTGGAAATACTAGCCACAGTTTGGAGACTGGGTTCAGCACTGAAACTGTTGTACATCATATTTCCAAGTTACTGATTCTCGTTAGGTCACAGTCACAGGAAAACTTAAACATGACGTCATGTTTTTTTTCCTTGTGATACGTGCAGTACGGATTCTAAATTCCGCTTTTGACAGGTATTATGCGAATTGACTGAAATTTATCCACAGGTCTTAGCAATGGAGGCGAATGGGAGTTATAAGTAGGAGGGGGGCAAAACATTTATAGACAACTAAAAGTACCGGGAAATATAAGGGGCAGAAAACAAAATTTAAAAATTGAGCCAGAAAACTAGTGAGCTTTTCTTCGGATTTTCCAAAACTCCTAGTTTTGGGCAGATAAAATGAAATAAAAATCTAGTTTTTCCCACAAACAGTGGGGTTATCTTGTGAACACGATAACTGGAGTAGTAATTTTGATTTGATTTTAACCAGCGTGGGGTATGTTGTAAGGATGATAAAAATCTCGGTCGAGTTCATAGATGGGCTATCCAGCTCAAAGGGGGAGGAAATGGTGGGAGGTTGAAACTTTCATTCCCCATAATTCCTTTACAATTGAAAATAGAGTTAAAATTCAAACAAGGCGAATTATTGTCTTATCATAACGAACAATTTTTGCATTTAAACTTTTTCGATAGTTGCAATTGCTTAGAAGTTATGAGCTGAAAAGTGATTTTCCCTCCCTTCACCTCCTCTTCCCCGAACTTGAAGTATCTTTCAATCTATGCATGTTACCCCTTGTTGTTGAAAATCTCTCGCCATTTGCTGTCTCTTGCACTCTCTTTCATTCTTGCAGCACTAATCCTAATGAAAATAGAGGGCAAAATGTTCTATTCCTTATATCTCCAGACTAAAGGAATATGCCTTTGCTTTATGGCTTGCCGACGGGAATTTTTTATTCTACAAAGTAATTGTGAATCTTTAGTCAAATATGCAGTAGCTAGTGTAGATGTAGACAAAGCATCATCAATTTGTTACACAATTCAGTTAACTTCGCCATTTTTTTCGTGAAATAGATAAATATTTTACGAAATATCTGAATTATACACTTTGATGGTAACATACACAATGAAACACTTATCTATATTTACAAAGAAATTGTAATTTGGTATTTATATAATTTTGCTCTTTCTGTTTGTGCCTTTCATGAGGAAAATGAAATATTTCATGATTTAATTAACCTCCTCATTTATTGATTTTTTTTATTAAATTTGAATTTGTATTGAAAGTACTAGTGTATTCTCAATTTTCCAAGTCGCTATTCAGATGTTTGCGTCTATCTTTTATATGCCTAACCTATCTTTTAAATGCATGCATCAAAAATATAATTACATAAATTAGTACATTTGTTGAGAGTAATTTCAAATGCAGCATTCCTGAAAATTTAAACAATGCACCTACACAACAATAGGACAATTTAGAATGAATTAAACAATAAATATTTTTAAGAAATACCCTGTTTCGTGTTTGTTTAGCACACAAACATTTCGATAGAAAAAGGATTATTGTTGCCATCTAAACAGACAGATTGTTGTTTTTCGTCATTTGCAGTTCTAACTTTGATGGATAAGCAGTGAAAACAAAGTGCTTTATTGAAATATTTTGTCATTTTCTTTCAGCTGTATGAATATCTTGATACTAAGAGTGAATCCATCATAAAAGGCTTCGAAAACATTCGTAGGTACATTTTTATTCATATACTTTAGCTAATTAAGATCGGGCAATATTATTTCCAATTTCATTAAAGTTTTCTAAAGTGATAGTTTACGATAAATGCCATCATATATGTGTATATTCCAAATTTCGATTTTAATTTTTGGTATTAAAAAACTAGAAACTTAAACGATTCAAACATATATATCTCCAGTAAGAACTGAAATGAACTCGAAAACACGGCATCATCTCCAAAGTTTTGCCAAACTGGAATTTTTCCAAGCGATAACCTCTCAAATTTGGTATAAGATGTATGAGGGAATTTGTCATTAAAAGCTGTCTTGGATGGCCAAGGAAGTGCTAATTTGGCGACGGCGCAGTACCTTGTTTTCGAGTCTTACCGTAGTGCACGTAGATCGCTAGGGGCGACATAATCGCCAATGAATAATGTAATATCTGCTTTCAGATGTTCGCCCTAGATTAGACCTAGTACAGCAGAGTCCTGAACTTCTGTTTCGCCAAAGTACACTTTGTTGCCCCATTGATAATCGTAATAATATGAGCTCTTAACGTAATCGATATTTAAATCGAGAATTCTCTATTCCAAGGTTTTACTAAGTCGCTCATCGCCAAAACAGAGCAAAAGAGACAGCACGTCTGTTAATGAAATTGTATTGCCTTTGGAATTAATTCTTCGCACGGTGTTGGCGACTTAGTGTGAACTGACATACAGCATTCTTGGTTTGAAGCGCTCCCATTTAGTTTAAGAAAATGAAATGACTTTCTCAAGAAATTTGGTAAGCACAAACACTTTTTTCTGAGAGCTAATGCGCCGCTGAAATGTTTTAGTAGAAGATATTTTCTCTAAAACTCCTTTTATAGTTGTCTTTTCAACTCCAGAAGTGGAGGTGCAAACGATTTTGTTAATATTGCGATGGAGATACATAATATCGTCATCGTTGTGCGGGAGGAAGACCCTAAGTCCACGAAAACCTTTTGACGAACTACTGCAGTCAATTAGAATTTGCTATAAATTATTTCTGATATAAAAACCTGTTATCTAAACATCCGTAAGTCAATCGTAGGAGCTAGAAATCTGTAAAATAATTTTTACTATTTATCATAGCGACTCAAAATTAGGTAAGTTTAAACTGAATACATCTCGAAACTATAGTTTTGGACTTAGTGACTTTTGTCTGAACGACGACGATATAATCAATCGCGTCGAATATTTTAAATAAATCCCAAGAAAAATAAGTTTATAAGTTTTTAAAAATATAACTTTAAACTCTTTTTTTGTTAATAGCTTTATCTCACTGGAGATAAAATTATATTTTGAATTATATATCAGTCTTAAATTCATTATGGTTAGGGTATAATAATCGCAACATATTTGTTGGTATTTTTCTAATCTAAATCATGAGCAGATGTGGAACGACCCCATGAATCCATAAGTCACCCCCCGAACCCAAAATATTAAGGGATTTTCTAAATTCTCATCAATAGCACGTGCTAGAATATGGACGGGAGAGTATTGTATGTACCTGTGTGAGTTTGTAACAAGTTTGGTAAATTTTGTACTCCTGCGTCGTGATAAGACTAGGAGAAAAATTGTTTCATTTTTCAAGGTAGTAGATCGCAATGATTCTGTAACAATTTTCATATTCCAAAGATTTAACTTTTTCTCAGGTTCAAACAATCTTGGAGACTTTACTTTAACAGAACGCCAGATAAACGCCGCCAAATCTTAGAAATAGTTTATTAAACAAGAAAACGCAAATTTCAAGGTCAATGCTATAAAAAACCCGGAATTATATTAAGTATAGAAAGTCTGTTTTAAAAAAGGACGGGATGGACATTTATACCCACAATGGTTAGTAGAATATGGCATTTTCTAACTAAACTAAGGCTTTCGGATAAAAACATTTTTAATTGAAATGTTTGGTAATTTATGTGAATATTTTTTCATTTATTTCAGTAATTATAAGCCTAGATTTTCCTAAATTTCCCCCTTAAGTGACGTTTCATTTATATATTATATCTCGACGAGAAACAATTCGTTTTTTACCACATTCTATTTTTCAGAATTTTTGCTGACTGAATTCCCAATAATCCGTTGTTTATTTAAAGTAAACGTCTGTAAAAGGCATTCCGTTACCGAAATAACAAAGAAAAAAAAGCTTCGATTTGTTTTTGCAATTTTATATGACTACAGGATGAATATTGTTAGCTTCTTATAATGGCTGAATTAGTGCCGATGTGAAATAACTCTATTTCTCATTATTTTAACTGAATTAGAAATCAGAAGTTTGCCAACTTTTTCTTTCTGCATATCTTAGGAAATTTTCTATTTGTTAGATGGCTTAAACTTTCTCAAATAAACCTATTCAATCAATTGTAGTTTCAGAAATAAGTTTAAAAATAGCTTTAACAATTGAAAGCTTTATTGAAAATTGAATTATTAATTGCAATAAAACATTATAATGTTAGGCGTGGAGAATCTATTGTTTCAAATGATTTTAGAGATGTAGCTTTGAAGAATGCTAATAGTCTAAAGAGTGCCAAAATCATTATTGCTAAGATTTATTCTAGGAAAGCGCCTTTTCTCCGACGTCTTGAAAAACTCCGTAGAAAATCTTCGTAGAAAATCTTCTCCGTAGAAAACGTCTTCGTTTCTGAAGAATTCAAAAGAAAATCGTCTTGGAGCATCTTTTGACATTTGCTGTCTTCTGTTCAACGCAGGTTAGCAAATGTATATTAAGAAATTTTCTATGAAGTGAATCTATTTCTAATTTCTATCAGAATTATTGAAAGTTCCTTATTTCTTTGGAATCCGGAAATCCCTTTAAGCTACAAAAGTTAAGAATCCAACGCTTTTTTCCCTTATCAAGCAAGTTTGTACTGTTTTCTTATTTTAGTTGTATTTTAAGTTGATAAAGAAGCAACTCTGGACTAGCGTTTTGTTTCCAACTGATTTTATTTCGAAATGAATACATCGCGCCATATCAGATTGATAAATTTTTTGTTATTGTATTTTTTTTTATAATTTCATTCTGTTTAACTTCGGTTAGAAGAAAGTTTTAATTTAGAGTTTGCAAAAATATTTGATATCATTATTTAACTATATGAAACGATAGTTCGTGAGAATTTTAACAACAGAGGATGTCTTCCCCTACTTTCAAACAGTTGCAGTAAATAAATGTTGAAATATCTTAGGGCTTGAACAAAGGCTCGCAAATGCTCTTGATTGCTAGTGATGTTTTGGAGAAGTCCAAGTAAGACGGAGATGCTAGAAGAAGAACGAACTTTTTCTCAGTGATTCATTTCGTGAGTTTTATTTTGTTCACAGTTCAGGAGAATGTGTTCAATATCGTTATCTTAATTGCATATATGGCATAATAGGGAAGTGCATAAATCAAATTCACGTAAAATGGCTGGAGTGTTGAACATACGGGGGTTTGAATGCTTGAAATACCGATATCGTTAAATCATGGCAACGGAGCGATAATTGATGGGATATCCCCTCAGAAAGTCTTGATATATTCTATTTCTGAATGCTTCAATCGATTTGTGATGGGATTTTTTTTTTGAAATTGTGAGGTGACATTTTCCTCTGTGATCGAACCCCTGTAATGGTTCTGAGTCCCCGTTATTCTAACATTCTATTATTTCTTAAACCTTCTTTTTTGCAGTGGGGTTTAAAAGTACTGATGGCTGCAGACAGCGGCGTATCGGGGGTAAGTGGCGCCCGAGTAGAAATAAGAGTTTTTCGCCCATAGTCGAAAAAAATGATTAACAGCTAAAGGGGTTTTGAATTATCATTTCGACTCTTCATCATAATTTACTATAAAATGTGACAGAAGCACATGAATATTTGTTCCCCATGAACCCCCATAAGACTGACGTCCGAGGTGTCTATGCCTCCCGATCGCTACGTCTCTGGATGCAAGACAGAATATAGAATGTTATAATATAATAGTGACATGGGCAGCTCTCAAAAACTCATTACGTTTTTCCACGCGAATGTTGACAAAATAAGCTACAAGTTCCGCTTGAAAACATTTTAAAATTTGAGATTTATTGACATTGATGAATGGAACATGATTTGTGCCAGCTTAAGAGTAGAATTATGATTGAAATTGAAGGATGTCTTCTCTCTATTTTCTCTTATTCGCACACAATATGGCCGTTTTCTGTTAAGCTTTGTAGTAAAGTTAAAATAACCGGCTATGACTTTGACAGATTCAATCAAAAAATTGATTCTAGTATCTAATTATGACGCCCAGACAACATAACGAACCTCATTTCACTAGCTTGGTGCATTATTGAGCTGACACACTCAAGAAAAGACGGGCCGACAGGCATTTAAATCTCTGATAAATTTTGTCCGAAACTGATGCAGGCCTACAAATCTGGCGATAGATCTGTGTACCAAATTCAACCTTCTATATTGTTGTGTTTTAGAGTTGTCAGTGTTCACACGTGATTCCAAAAATGAGTTTCTTCGGTCGCGGAGATTCATCGACATCTCGATATGAAGCTTTTTGACAATTTCAGTACTTTTCTCTTTGTAATACTTCGTAACACTAAAGCCTTTGACCACTTATACCACTTGACCTTATACCAGCTTTCATTCCAGCTGCTTATATTTTATAATCTTCAGAAAATGAAAGCTGGCCTGCTCGTTCGGAAGCAAATTCTTTGTCATTTAACTGACAGAGTTGGTGAAGTACATTGCTCTGATACATTCATATACATTGCATAGTACATTGCTCTACATTGTAGCACGACGATTACATTAACAATACATTGCCTAGAACATTGCTCTGATGGACTCGAAATCATTTCATAAGCAAGATGTTTATCATCCAATTCGCATTTCACGTCATTTAATCGCTTCACAAGAAACTCATAGGAGCCTAGAACAAAGATCGTGTCTGCCTTTCTTACCGCGAAAGATTCCAAAAATAATCGTGATAATAAAGCTTTTGACGAGGGCTCGAAATTATTTTGTAATGTAATGTTTTCCATGCCTTTGCGAATCCTCATCGTTTACCATCAACCGCTTAATGGAAGATTCTTTTGAAATTTTTCACCTGTTAATCCTTAGCTTTCTTTTTGGAACCTACTCTGAACCAAAGCCGAGCAAACCACGGTCTCTCAGGAATATTTTAACATCCAGTTTCAGTTCTCGAAATTTCGCTCAGTCCGATAACCTAGGAAAATCCAAGACAGTAATTTTCTACTTGGTTAAAAAAATTATAATATAATTATAATTAATTATAATTATAACGAATAAATAAAACTTTCACGTAACTAAAATGATAAATAAATCTCAAGATGTTTAAAGTAATTTAGGCATTTTGTGTATCCAATTTTATTTACTTTCAATATTTTGAAAATTTATTACTCAACTGCTGATGCAATAATATTTTCCCATTCATTCCCTATTAAATTGCTCATTAGTGTGTTTAATTGTAGAGTCGGCTTTCAAGGTATAACCTTTGCCTCAAAAAGTAATAAATTTACTTTTCAAAAATACTGAGTGTGTGAAAGCACATCTTAGAAATTCATTTTATATTTAATGGAAGTGTGTCGGTTTTTATAATATTTTGATATAATTTTATGAATTTGCATACTTCATTTAGAAATGAAGGAGAAATGGTATTGTAAAAACGCAAATGACAAAATAAATACTTTTTAAAATAACATTACGATACAATGTTTATGATTGAAGCTCGATTATTTTTTCTTTTTTCAAATATGTCACTGCATTTCTGTTTAATATTATATTAGATAAATTATTACCATATTAGTTGAACTAATTATTTGAATAATAAAACATTAATTATCTAGCAACTAGGTAAACTTGCACTCAAACGTCCTCTGTGCTGCTTTCCTTCTTTCTTTTGAAACTGTATGAAATAAAGACAGTTTTTCGAATTTCTTCAACGTTATGAAACGAATGATAAGAACAATGATGTAAAAGTAGTTGCTACTTTTTCAATTCCTACTATTAGTTCACACTTTCCCTATATATATTTAATTAAATTTAATAATTCCCTATTAATATTTCCCTATTATTTAATATTTCCCTATTAAATTTAATTAATTAATTAAATTTAATTAATTAATTTTAGTTTTATATGGTAGAAAGCATGTCGCCTTAAGTCGTTTGGTTCGAATTTTTCTCAATAGATGGAGCTAGGTTTGCCAGCTTCTAGACCTAATATACTTTGTTTTCTGGTATGTTCACGAAGGCGTCATTATTTCATGTATTTTTGTCAGAGGGTAATGTTGATTACTTTCTTTATTCTCTCTATTGGATATGTTAAAAAAGACTTGAATATGTTAATTCAATCTTTATATGAATATGTTATATAAAGAATGAATATAACATATCCAAATATATACTTGTCCAAATATATAGACTTGAATATGTTATATAAAGAATTGGATATGTTATATTTGGTACATATCCAATATAACATATCCAATATAAAGATTGGATGGATATGTATTCAATTACATATCCATTTGTAAGAATTGGATATGTATTGAAAGTTTTTTTTTTCAATTCCTACTATTAGTTCACACACTCCCTATATATATTTATATATCTTGTACAAACTTTCAATCGTTAATAAAATACTTTTTATTCATCCACTCAAGTTCACATACATTTTTTAAAACTTGTAGGGGATGACACTTGATGTTAATACAGTTTTTTCAGATATTAATTCATTAATTAAATTTAATTAATGAATTTTAGTTTTATATGGGAGAAAAAAATTTCTCTTATATAAGATATTTAGCAGGATATAAATTTAGGAATAAATACCGTCAGTGACGAAGCGCGTAGATCGCTGACCTAAGTAGGAATTGACTAATGTATTATGTTAACAAGTAATTTTTTATATTACTTGTTTAACATATATACAATGAAATCTCTAATTTGGCCACTTATGAGATGTGTCTAATCTTGCAGATTATGTAATGATTTCTTTTCTTATCAAGAGCTCTTCACCCTGGCATCTGGACTTCTGAGATCCACTGTGACGACTGAGGTGGCCAGAAAAAGAAGCCCACACAGAGAGTATTCTACGTAAAAGATGATCATCGGTTACATCATTCTTCCTGCTGTGGGCCAGTCTGTACTTGTACATTTTGTGTTTGACATCTTCACTTCATTCGTCGTTACTTGGACTGTGTCATATTACTTTATGGACTATTCTTTTCTCACCTAGAGCAAAGTAGAACATCCATTCCCCCGAAGAAGCGTTCGGACTGCCCAAGGACCTCAAACCTTAGGTAAACTGAATCAGAATCATTTCTCCATGTGGGGCAGTAATGTGTCTGTTGCAGACAGAATTCGTTCCCACCCACATTTGGGTTAATGTTGTTTTATTACGCTTTCTGACTGTAAAAGTAACTCTCTTTTATTTCTCTCTGTACACAATTCCTTATTTCGTCCCCAATGGACTGGACCTATTTACAGAGAAGTATGAATACTGGAAGATTTAGAAAGAATTAGTAGTACTGGACTGATTTACAGAGAAGTATACTGCACAGACAATTTAGGACTAGTAAGAAAACTACCACAGAAGCATTTTTTGCTATTGTATGCCAATTATGGACACGTTCTGTTATTAGTATTATTCTATTATTCGTATTCTGTTTTTAAATGCGCGTTACATGGTCATTATGTATTGACAAATAATTAAAATAATATTTTCCTCCCACAAAAGAAAATGGAGGCGTTTAAATAGCCACACAGGCTCCGGATTACCGGCATCTCTCGCATCCGGACGTTCACCATTAAAATTATGAGCCAGATGCGACAGCTGCTTGGCCCGTAGGTTGTTGTCTTTTATTCACATGGAGTGCCCAGGGCAAAAGTGATACAGCATTCCGCGACACATTTTCTCTTTTTAAATTCGCGTTACATAGTCATTATGTTTTGAAAAATTATATTTTAAAAAAATATAATTTTATAATAAATAATAACTATATAATATATAATAATATATAATTTTATAATAATAATAACTATATAATATTATAATAAATTATAATATATAATTTTTATATATTATGAAAAATAATATTTTTCTCCCGCAAAAGAAAAGGGAGGCTTCTAGATAGCCACACAGGCTTCGGAGAACCGGCATTTCTCGCATCCGGACGTTGACCATTATGATCTGATGAGCCAGATGCCAGGTTAGTGGGTGCGTTGTTTGTTATAGTCTTTTATTAAGGTGGAAGGTCAAGGGGCAATAGTGATGCAAATTTTTTCCACATACAAGAATGCTTTTAACAATTCTCAAACGTTCATTTTGTGTGATGCCGGAAGGAATGAGGCGACACGACTGTGTCGTGTCGGGTGGTGGTGGGACTCATTCCAAAATATTATTATTTTTTCTTAATTGTTCTTAAATCTTTTCAGATTTCATTGTTGTAATAAATTGATATCATTTTCATTTATTACAACGTTTTCATTTATTATAAGCATATATATATATATATATATATATCGAATTCAGAATGTTCACACACAAGAAAAAACACAAAGAAAAAGAACACAAGAAAAAAGGGCACATCAAGATTCCTTGCAGTTACATATTACACTTACACTTACTGCTTTTCGTGCGACGGTAACGTCCCTTGATGTGACGAGCCGTCTCTTTCTGCTTTCGAATTATTGACAATACATCTAAAAGTATTTCTTAATGGCTATTTTTATCATTTACACTACCATTACAGTACCCCCTCTGTCCCATCCCGTACTTTATGTAAGATTCAAAATTTGATGGAAAAAAAGGCTACTTTTGGTACTAATAGAAATAAATGATAAAACAACATTATTATACATACGATGCTCAGAAAGTATTATATAGGCATTTAAAAATACTTCTAGAAAAAATATTGCCATAATATAAAAAATATATAAATACAAATATTAAATTTATAAATTTATAAGTAACTAAAAGATAGATAAAAATATCTAAAAGATATATAGATCTAAAAGTATTTCTTAATGGCTATTTATATCATTTACACTATCGTTACTGTACTCTACTTACCCTCCCACCCTTCCGGCAAGTATCAAAATTATATGAAAATAATTATTTAAAAAAATAAAAATTTTAATAGACCACGTTTTTAAAGCGGACTAAAATGTATAAAATAATTTCTTCTAGCCCCATACAGATTTATAACCCCATACAGATTTAAAACGAAAAACGTGGGGCGCATGTAATAGATAATTGATGTATAAGTAGTTTATTTCAGTCACTAACAATTTTATTGCAATGGAAATGATATGAACTGTTGTGTGAGTTTTCTCAACGACAGCTACTCCCTACACTCCTTACTATTAAATATTGCATGCGCCCACGTTTTTCGTTTTAAATCTGTACTAGCTGCGTGACCCGGCGTTGCACGGGCTATCTCGAATAATGTGTCATTCATTGACGGAGAGAAAAAGAGAGGTCATGTGACACATGCCCAACATTCTCTCCTAAATAAATAAGGAGAAAAGAGCGGTTCAATCATTCCGTCCTCGTAAAGGCTTCAAAATATACTTTTAAAAAAATCGAAAAAATAATCTTTATTTTGTAAAATTACGATTCCGGAATTATTTTTTGTCTGACTTTAGTACGGAAGGAATGAGATAACCCAGCGTTGATTGGAATCCGTATTTTTTCATATGCCCGCCTCCAGTTTATATACACATGAAGCAAGATGCACTGAGTACATGAATTCTAAAAGTGAAACCTCATAGAAAACAATAGGTTTAGTAAAAACCGTATATGTGAGCGATTTAATTTTCCCTGTTTCTTTATATCAATTACCAAAACCCACACAAAACTCTATCCACATTGACTTGTTGCATTGTTCAGGTTTCCATATTGCAACAATACATTTTTTTTATTTCTGTCAGCGTCACTTTTTTATTGTTGTTGTAACAATGTTCTTTAAAGTAAACGACTTCAACAATAAAATAAATTTTGAATTGCGCTGTAACAATGAAAAGTATTGTTATAAAGTATCCGAAACAATGAAAAGTATTGTTGTAAATTAGTTTTTAATTAATATCTTTTTCACTAATTAAAATTTCGATATTTAAATGGCCGAAATGGATTCCTTGAATTATTCCCCATCTTTTGGTACTTTCAGAGCGCTTCTCCGTTCGGCGGTTCATGAGAAGATAGAAGGACATACATACATACATACATACGTTTGTTTACCTTCGAATTTTAATAGGATAGATGGGGTTATAAATCTGTATGGGGCTAGAAGAAATTATTTTATTCTTTTTAGTCCGCTTTAAAAACGTGGTCTATTAAAATTTTTATTTTTTTAAATAATTATTTTCTGCTTTTTAGTCTTCTGTGTGTGAAATTTTGCAATCGATTTTAAACATCTTGATGAGATTATGACGGAGACATGCGACACATTTCAGGTTTATTTCAGTTTCTCTTCACCTGATCATAAATAAAAAATTGTTATTTTCCTGAAAAAGTAAGTTATGTGACGCAGAGACC
>BGPR01005682.1:0-90381 GCA_013235015.1 Araneus ventricosus
TACGTTTAATGGACTTATCAGTGATTGCTCTTCAACTGAGAAGAAAACAGAACTACAAAAGAAGTTTCTCAAAGCAACAGCCCTTACTCCAAAACTCGCTAATGTCTCTCGTTTTGGTTTCCTTTAATTTGGTTCTCCAAATCATGATGTTCTTCATCAAGATAGGGAGTATGAAGAATTCTGCGTTTTGAGTTAATGTTTGCTTTTAATCCTCTTGTACTATTTAATAAGTTAATAAAAAGGTCATTGTAAAAAGGTTTATTGTTAGTTATAAACGGACCATTCAGACAACTCCCCAAAGAAATTATTCCAAAAATAGACTCAGAAATCTTTAACAAATTACTTTCTTCCCACCATACAAAAGCTCTACCAATTGAAAAAGGAATCCAAAAGGACATTGAAACCTATGACAATAAGAGATGGAAAGAAACAATATGGAACATCATCTCCGAAGACAACACCCTCTACAATATGAACCGAAAGTTCTCAAAAAAGTTTATCCACACTCGTCCTATTCTTCACACTGACGGGATCAAGTATACCCCCCTTGGAAAAGCCATCGCCTTCAAACATAGCCTAGAAAACTCCTTTCAAGAAAATCCCAAACCGTACTGTAACCCCCGTATCAACGAATTTAATAATTCTATCAACAGTTATTTCAATAATCTTACATCTTCCTCTCCAGACCTCATCTCCTCTCAAGAAGTAATTAACCTGATTAAAAAGATAAACCCTAGAAAGGCAAGAGGCCCCGATGGTGTCCCCAACAAAGCCATTAGAATGCTCACCATCAATGTTGTTACTCACCTTTAAAAACTTTTCAGTAAAGGCCTTATCTTACACTTCCCGGATGCTTGGAAAATTGCTCAGGTGCTTATGTTACCTAAGCCAAACCAAAACCGCAAACTCCCTGGATCCTACAGACCAATCAGTCTGCTTAGTAACATAGGCAAACTCTATGAAAAAATTCTTCTGAAAAGGCTAACAGATCACTGCCATACCAACAACATTATTCCTGAGGAACAGTTTGGCATTAGGAAAAAGCACAGCTGCAAACACCAACTATTTCGAGTCACAAACAAAATTGTCAAGGGCTTCAAAGTAAAATAACAGGAGGAGTTTTCTTAGATGTCAGAAAGGCTTTTGACCGAAAGTGGCATAAGGGTCTCGTTGTCAAACTGATCAAATACCAATTTCAGGACTACATCATCAAAATTATTGAACGATTCCTTTCAAACAGAAAATTTCTAGTCAAAATCAATCAAGTCCTTTCCACAGTTGGCAACATCCAAGCAGGAACACCTCAGGGCAGTTCCCTCAGCCCCCCTCCACCCTCTACAATATTTTCAACTCTGACTTCCCTCGCAACGACAAAGTCCTCAACTGCATCTTTGTCAATGATTCAGCCGTCCTCACACAGGGTAGCAATATCCGATTCATTATTAAAACGCTCCAGTCCCAACTACATAGCATTGAATATTAGTGCACCAAGTGAAGAGTGGTCATAAATACTGACAGAACAAAGGCAATTCTTTTTCGAAAAGGACACTCCAGCAAAGTACTCAAGACCCTCTCATTCATGGAAGAAGATTTAACCTGGGAAAATCAAGTAAAATATCTTGGGCTTATACTTGATACTAAACTGTCTTTCAGGAAACATGCTAAATATAACTCTGAAACATTTTGGAATAAAGTCCATATGATACTCCCTCTGATTGGAATGCACTCTCTTCTCTCACTGAACAATAAAGTGCTATTATTCAAGCAAACACTTAGGCCAATACTAACCTACTGTGCCCCTATCTGGTGTATCGCCGCAAAAACTCACAGAAGAAAAATCCAGATAATGCAAAATAAAATTCTCCGAATCATGGCAAATTCTCCCTAATTCGTGAGGAATGATGTCATTCACAAATATCTCAAAATTGAGATGATAGAAGATCACGTAAAGAATATTCCTAGAAAATTCTTCAGTCAATTTCAAGATCACAAAAACGTTCTTATCAACGGCCAAGTCGAATATGCTCATATGAATGGAAAATATCCCTACCCTTACTCAACAACCAAATGGTCACTCCCCCTTAAACCTCTATAATTAGATATAATTCCTCGGGACACACCCTCTATTCAATCGAACACCTTTCATTGTTTTTCATATTTTTCTCTCACCTATATCTACTACTGCTCATAAAATACAGCGGCTTTCATATTCACACTTCAGTCGGCTAGCTTAGCTTTTATTATTCAAGTTTTTCCCTCACACTATTCAAAAGCACTCAGTCTGAGTAGAAGCGCATGTTTGCGCTGGTACTCAATAAAAGATGTACTATCAGTCAGTCTTGGACCACCTTTTATGAATAAATAACAATTGACAAGGAATTGGTATGAAAATTTAAAGCAGTATTAATCTTGTACCTGTAAGACTTCTTTTTTTTGTTCAATATACGCAATGCTAATTTAAATACTTAGACATACTGCATTCAACAAAAACTATTTTCAAGATATTTTATAATTAAATATATCAACAATCATTTTTTAATTATCACAGACCACGGGTATTTGCATCATGAATTTGGCATTTTTAAAAGATTGTAGCCTTTTAAAGAAAAAAAAAAGAACAAGATATATTTTTAAATAAAATATTGTTAGCATGAAGAGTGTAACGATAACTTGGAAACTGACTCATTGTAAGATAAACAGAAACGTTCCAAAATTTATTTCGTCAAATTAGATAGAAAATTGCTGCAGTATCAAAGCATTTATTCAACCTATGATCAACAGGATCATATGATGCAAGTTCATCTAATCATAATATGTGAGTTCCTCTAAACATAAATTATTTTACGCATTTTTAGACAAATTTCGAAGAAAGCGTAGTGCATTTCATATGACCAGCCATCCTGAAGAAAAACAGCTCCAACATTGACAGACTGCCTGAAAAAACAAACAAATTTCTAGTAGATTCCATTTATATAGCCCAAACACACATCAATTTATTTTTATTAAAGACTCCACTTCATTGCAATACATGAATATTACGAATAAAATATTTACCTTTAGCCATTAACAATTAATTTTCTTATATGAATCTGCGTTAAAAAAACAGATAAAATATTTTAATAACTTTATTGAAAAAGATTAGCTAATATGCTTATTAAACAAATTTCCAACATTTTATTTACACAAATAAGAATGAATATTTTAATTTGCCTCTGGAAAATGTATGTTAATAATAAGTACTAATAAAAATAAGAATCTTCTTAAAAGGAAATTGAAATTTGCATAAGGATGATATACTGAGATACTGAATTATTTCTGAGATACTAGTAGCAGTATGTAATAATAAAAAATAAGTGCAAGCATTAAGGAGACTAGAGATATATAATCAGTTCATTTTATTCTATTTCACGGCTGGCATTCGTAATGAAGCTTGCTTCGGATATAACTACACATACTAAATACTCATCTCAATATGACTTCAACTTAGAGCTAAAATAACAGCAATAATTTTCATACTATAAAATCGCAATCAAAATTTACTCCTCAAAATCAAAATAAGCTAAAACTGCTACAATCTTTTATCTTTTAATATCTACAATATAATTATAAAGGTATTATTTATGATTTTCAGCTTTATTTCAATATTAAATTACTGATAAAAGAATTTTAACTTGAAAATTACTTTGTCAGTTCACAATACATTATAGCAATAATTATAATAAGTAATTCTGAGAGTAATAAGCAAAGGTTCCATTAATATTTTTTTAAATTATTTTAATTTCCATGTCGTATTATGTAGCAATAAATCTATCAAAATGCAGCACTGCAAAAATTTTAAAGAATTCATGAACATTTTTGTCAGATATTCCATTTGATAGGCATTTTAACATGCTTCAGCAATTGCACAAAAATAAAACACCATTTCATTATTTTATATACAAAAAGTGAGATCAAGTATTTTAAATATTGGAAATTTTTCAGTTATTTAAATAACCTCTCTTAAAAATATCGAAACGCATTTTAAACTTACCGTTCCCATCGCCAGGAATTGGAATAAGTCAAATCCTTAGAAAAAAACTCTAATAGTTACTAATATCTATTCTAAATAAAGGATTGGGCAGCATTCAAAACAAAAACCGATTACAATAAATAATCTGGGAAATTTGACAAGAGGCAGCAAGTATTAAACCCGGAAACCCAACATAGCAGCGTTTTGGTTGCTTTTCTTTTGATATATAATATGGCGTCGTGATATGGTTTGTAGTTCTCACAAAGACTGTCCAGAATATATGGCGCTGTGATATTTAACCAAACTGCTGAGTGACACCTCTGGTACTTTTTCTCTGTAGTTTATACATTAAAGGAAATAGAAATAAACATTAGATGTGAATGAACGTGTTTTGAGAGCTCTACCACTATTTTAATTCATTCTTTTTCAATATATAATTTCTTTCTTTATGCTAAAATAATATCTGTAGAATGTGTCTTATTTCTTTAATTTAAAGCTCGGGCTTTTATAACCGGGCTGGTAAATGAAAGTAAAAGTCGAATCCTTTGATTGTGCAAGGAAATAAACGAAGTGGTACCATCCTTTGATTTTGAGATTTCAAAACCTATGTTAGCTGTATGAATGTATTCTATTTGGAAACAGGTAAAAGGAAAGAAAATCATTAGAATTCTACATTTCAATTATTCGACAACAGGGGAAAAGATGTTAAAATTAGAGAAATATTTGTATGGCATTTCCTTTACAAATTTAAGTTACTTATTGACAAAAATAAGGAAAAAATAATGTATGTGATAACAAATCTCTGTGTTCAAGGTGATAGAACTGCTATTTCAAGTGATAACGTTAAAAGCATAATGTTGAAGAGGTATTATACGCTGATGATTAGCACGTTTTAGTGAAAAAAGGCAGACAGCATATTCAATTTTCATTCTTTGGAAATAATGGGATTCGGAGAAGGAAATATCTAAATATTTTGGGAAATTAGATGGTTGAATTTATAAAATATATATAAAAAATATTGTTATACTATATTATGTTTTGTTGAACAAATCCTATTTTTTGAAAATTGTATTTCGAATTCATTTAAACGTTATCATTTACACTTTCAGAAATGATTAATAGATGGCGGCCCTAGCAAAATGCTTTTTTACTTGGAATCCACTACATTTTCGTTGCTTTCACAACCAAATCGCATATAGAGAACCTGAAGATGAGGATAAAAATGTGAGTCAAGTTTCGACGTATAAAATTTTAGTTTGGAAAATTCTTGATTCGAATTTATTTCAAGTGGAAAATACAATACATAAAAATACAAAATTTTTATATTGTTAATATTATCTTTATTATTATTAATATTATTTTTATTATTATTATCGGATCTCAACTGTAAAAATTCTTATCTATTTACATTTTCTGTCTTTATTTCTTTCCTTCCAGTTAGATTTTTGTGAATTCGATATCGTATTTTACAAAATTTATCAAGCTAAAGATTCGAAGGGAAATAATATTTTTAATTAATCTGTGGAAGTAAGAAAAAAATTCTGTTGTTAATTATATATTTTTGTTGTGAATCGGAAAAGGTTATCAAACACAGATCGATATTATAATTAAAATTTAAGTTCTTCTAATTTTAATTATTTTAAAACTTATAGAAGAAAATTAAGGCAATGAGTACTTTTTTGCTTCCTGTTCTCAATTATATGCAGTTATCATTAAAAAATCGGAGTAGAAGACAAATAGTTAAGATCTTTTTTTTCTTAAAAAACTTTATAAAACAACTTATTAATAATAGTTTTGGTAATTAATATGAAATTATTATAATTATTTTTCATTTTCGTAAATCATTTGGCTCATCATTTTCGCGATATCAGATAAATTCAGTCCATTCAGTTTTCAGGTTGTTTACTTTCTTTATTGTTGTCACCTTTCTTATTAGTTCTTATTCGTTTCTTCTGATTTTCTGCCCTCTATCGTAAGATTTTTTTTGTTCTTTCTCGCCAAAAGAGGAAACAAAACGTTTTTTAATAACTTTCTGTATCTTTTTCAATTCTGAAATGTCGATAGTTTATTTCAATATGCACTGCATATGTTACATATTTCCAACACGTAATATTACCAACTAACTGTATACATATATTTTGAATGTAAAAAATACTTTCTTGCTCAGAATTGGTTTGTTGCTGCCATTTAGTAACGTATTTGAAAGTTACGAAATCATCTTGTGAATCACAGACAAAAGCCTACTACTTTTATTAATAGTCCATCTGTAGATTAACAAAATATACAATAAATGGTTTAAAAAAATGAAAAAATAAAAGAGATGGTAAAAGTAAGAGACCATCATATATATTATTAGTTTCTTGGGAATTCTGACATTGTCATTTCTTCTTTTATTTTTAGCATTAAATATTTTTTTATCGGTCCTTCAAACGATTTTTGAGCAATCGAAGATCATAGATTAATAATTTTAGCTGAAATTTTAGGTAATTTCAGTCCATGACTAAATTGGAAAAGTGCGGAAATTTATGCGATTCGGCGGTGCACTATCACGGAATATAAAGAAACCACCCCGCATTATTTTGCCGTCATTCATCTCGTATTAAAACAAAATGTACCAACTTTTAGGAAATAAGGTTTAGTAGAAGGTTTTACTTTTAAAATTTTGATAATGGGTCATACATATTTATAATAGCACTAACTTCAAAATTTCCAACGGAAACACATCTTTTCCTTTAAACATTTCGAAACTGCATAACATTTTATACTTAAAAACCAAGTTTTATCATCCCAGCATTGTTTGTTTCGAAATTATAAGGAAATGAAATCTTGATTTTCTAATGTTATAGTAAAATTTTGAAATTTTTTTGATATCTTTAGAAATAATATAACTATTGACTAGAATATTTTTATGAATTATTTTGCACATTTTACACGTTTACTTTTTATTTTAAAATAATTTTGAGCACATGAAATTATTTATCAAAACTTTGGTAAAACAATTTGAATAGCAACACTTACAAATTTCAACAGTAATCGAAGCAGATGGCCATTTGATAAGCCTATGCAAAATTTCAACATATTCGTACAAGAAGTTTGAAGTTACATTAAGTTTCTATATTCGCTGTGAAAACAGTGGAATTTAGGGGTCGCCATATATCTGGAAACAGTTTCCATTATTAAATATAATCACTACATCACTTTATTTTATAAAACTTAAATATGAAAATATTTAACTAATTACATATATAAATTATTCCAGCGACTACTTATAATGGACATTCCTTCATTCCCACCTCTGACTGCCAGACCGAACCTGTCACGAACTCTTGCAAATATGAAGAGCCCAAGTGCCTTGTGATCCAATGTTTCAGCCAATTAGAGGTTGCAACAGCAGCCTGTACTCCAACTCTCGTCTCGTCTATATAAATTAAAATTTTATAAATTAAAGTGAAGTAATACTACACTATTTTTTTACGCATCAGGTTTTACCGATTTTAAAATGTAGATCATTGCTTAGAAAATAATATGTAAAGTGCGAAATAATTTAAAGTGCTACATACAACATTTAAAGGCAAGCAGAGAACTTCTCTATCCACATGTGCAGAAGACTCCATTTCTATTTAAAACACAAAATGTCAAATATCTTTCAGTCTTTTAATGATATATTAACAAAAATTAATATCCTGGGGTATTTTCCATGAGAAATTTATTTATGACATCAGAAAAGTGTGTTCCCATTGAAATATTGAAGTTAGTCAACTTTAAATATTTAGATGAAAACTTATGAAATTTTTGACCATAGAATCGTTTAGTATACGTTATTTCCTGAAGATTGGTACCGTTTTTTAATGACAAATGAACGATCGAATAAAAATGCTGGGTGGCTTCGTTTTTTCTCGAGACTGTACGTCACATTATAGTAATCATTTGGATTTATTAAAACTTCTAAATGTGAAATTACCTTAATTACAAATGCAATAGATAACAGGTAGCAGATTCGATATTTTCAAGAGGCTCGCGAAACTCATTGGCAGTGAAAGTTATATTAGTTTTATTTTTAAAGAATGGATTGAAAATGATATACAGTGAAATTTCCATAAGCGGCCACCCCTGCACTGTGGTCATTTCCAGAACAGTCAGTTGTTTGACACAGAAGTTTGGCCCATAGTGTTAAAATAACGCCTGGAATGTCTTCTCAAACCTCACTGTGAGGCTCGCTTGGTCACTCACTCAACTCCAAAGATATACATTCCTTTCGTCTCTCTGACGTTGCACTTTTTTCTTTGACGTTGAACTTTTTTTTAACTCTCTGAGCCCGGCTCGAGAGAGAATTTGGTTGCCTCAAAGCCCGGAGTAATTTTCCGTTCACAGAAACAGAATGGAATGGTCCTTTCGTTCACCGCAATGCCAGGAAGGGGGACAGCCGCTGCGCGGTCATTTGTCAAAAATGAAAGGGGAGAAATTGATGGTCATTTGCGGTTAGAACTATAGGTACTGGACAAAGTCTTGTGAGTGAAATGCTTTTCGGGCTACTGATAAGAATTCTACTCTATCAGTTCAGGAAGAATGTCGATTAGTTCATCTAAATGCTTTCAAAGAAGTTTCTGAATTATTTTTTAACCAGTCATTAAAACTTCCATACGTTCTCGCACGTTCTGTGCTGTAAAATTTGGCTTGTTTTAAAAAGAAAGCGAATCCATAAACTTTGACCAGTTATTATTCATTTATGCAATAGACGGATAATTCTGGTAAATAGATCTTATCAGTAGAGACACACTTATAGAGCGGACAAATAAACTAAAGACTATGAAAAAAGCAACAAATCCGTCAGGGGAAAAGTTGGTTGAGTTCATCACTCGGAACTTTCTTTCAACTTCAGACATTTTACAAAGAAAAGGAATCGTTTATCTCGGAAGCTCCTAGGAGAATTGTGAACACACAAGCAATGCTTTCTGAAACAGCCTTCTTTTATCATCCTGGCAGTCAGTCTTTTTCTGCAAAAAATCGCTAATCATCAATATCTCAAAGACACGTCATCTTATTTTTGCACAACTCTAAATGAGTGTTCACCAAGAATATGAGAGAATTACCCTCAAGACAAGTTTTTATAGAAATCAATGTGAGAAAAATGCGGTGTTTATGTTGAAAAAGTAAAGGAAAGAATAAATTATAAACAAAAAAGTAGTAACCATTTCTTTCGAATATCGGTAGGCTAATCAGGTTTATTCAAGTATGCGCCCCCAACACTTTAATTAACGTTGTATTGTTATTGAAATTAATTAATTTTATTTTTTCAAATATTTCATGAAAAGAAACGCACTTTCAGCACATTAAAGAATCAAGTAATTCGATTACTTAGAAAAAAATATATTTTGAAAAATAATATTTTTAAATTACAAGCTTATTTTTAAATATGAAGAAAAGAAGGCAGTTGTTTTGGTTCTTACTTGTCTTGTAAAACGAAGTAAGCCATGAATTATACTAACTTTGTGACAAATTAACCTCGTTTGTGTATATGTGAGGCACAGTTAAATGTGGCGTTTGTGGCTAGCAAAACTGTAAACACCATTGTTGAAAAGGTTTAAAATTTGATTATTAAAATTTATTATTTTTGTAACGAAATATACTGATAGTTTAATATTTAAAAATAAATCTCTAATTTTAAAATGCTGTGCGACAGAATAAAAGGTTAAAGACCGTGACCTCTCTCTCCCCCTTTCCCCCTGCGAATTTCCACTTCTGAGAAGCTATTGAAGTAAAGATAACACAAAGAGAATCTCCGTGCAATTATGGAGTCTTAAAAAATATATCTTCTGTTTTGAAGTTAAAACACAATTAAAACAAAAAACGCATTCCTGGTGAGGAAAATGTTTAGTATCTATAGAGCAAATGTTCATCATTTTATTCGTATAGAGCGAAAACTCTTACTGAGACTAAGACATATTGTTGTGCATATCTGTTCTGAGTTCTCGTAAGAGACCCAGAGCGATACTAGACTTCACATATGAAAATTTCCTGATAATTAAAAGACGTCGGGGTGTAAGCACAGTCGATGCAAATCTGGGCCCGTAAAATCCTCAAAAATTTTTAC
This sequence comes from Araneus ventricosus, assembly GCA_013235015.1. Classification (NCBI taxonomy): domain Eukaryota; kingdom Metazoa; phylum Arthropoda; class Arachnida; order Araneae; family Araneidae; genus Araneus; species Araneus ventricosus. The sequence goes on from BGPR01005682.1 coordinate 10,101, forward strand.
ATTTCGACCTCATTAAACCGCCACGTTGGGCAAACCCGCACTTATTTTCGAGAGATCATAACTTAATTCCTTCGCCATTTTCATGCTAAATTTCGTTTTTCTCCACCTTTTTAGACCTTATTTGCCTTCTATTTTAGTCTCTCCTAGTTGCAGCACCGTAGCCTTAATGAAAATACGGATCCGGACACGGAAATCACCCTTCTTCCAAAATTTCACACCACACTAGCGTTTCGCACTGTTTTCCGCAGAAATTTCTTACGCAACTTGTTCTCCCTTCTTTAATTAGCTCCCTCTTTTTTAATTTATCTGATTTTAAATCTCTTGTTCGAATTTTTTAACCGTTAATTAAATTAGAAGCCCATTCATTAACTAGATGTGGAGTTGTATTGGACGCTTCGCGTCCTCGCGGTACTCCGTAACGAAATTCAGTTCCCTTCCGTTGTGCATATCTGACAGCATATCAAATTATCAGTAGACAAGCCAAATTTAATATCTTCTGATTAATTTCATAATTAGTATATACTAAATTCAATATAGAACTTTCAGCAAAAAATTAGAGCTCGCAGAACATCAGGAAAGTTTTTTTAAAAATCAGTTGTATCTCAAGCGGTTTCTAATTTTACAATCATTGAAACAAAAATTGTTTTTTTTTAATTGAATTTAAATATGTCTAGAATTTAACTTTATATAAAAATCTTATTCAGAAGTCTTGTTTGCAATTTTAAACTTATGTTTTTCAGCAGTTGATTTTAAAAGTAATTAATCTGCACCGTATTTCCTTAAAATGTACAAATCATGAAAAATTAGAGAAAAACAGTAATCGACAATTTTATGGAATCTAAATTATTTCTTTGGTAAAATTTGATTGTAGTAATACAATCAAAAACAATAAATGAGTAAGTAAATAAATTTACTTTTCAAAAATAAGTTGGCATGAAAGATTTCTGTTCCAAAAAATGTGTGAATTGATCAGTGTCAATAAAATAATTTAAAAATGGGAAGAAAGAGTTTTAATTTTTTTTACTAAAATGAACATTTTCGATATCTTTTGCATAAAGCAAGTTAACAATTTCCTTATATAGATCATAATAAAATGTATAAAAATTGTAAATTGGATTTATATTTTTCTTCTTCTGATAAATATAATCTCATTTAGAAAATAACTGTCCTTTCTTCCTTCTTTTGCTATGCTCCGACTTAATGACTTGACAAAACCGCATATCAGTCACTGTCAGAATTCCCTCCACCCCGCGGAGATAATCTGCCCGGGTGGCCTTGGGAACTTCCTTACTCCCCTAAAATACTCCCAACCGCCCCAAAACGTCCGAGTCCGTCCTCAGTCGACAGGGACTTCTTTGGGGCTCCGTCGGGCTCATAGAGATAACTGCTATTTTAAGTGATAAAGTTGTAAGCATCATGTAGAGGAGGTATTATTCGTTGATGATTAGCAAGTTTCAATTTTTGAAAAGTCAGACACCATATTCACTTTTTAACTCTTTGGAAATAATGATTACATTATTACTCGGAAAAGGAAATATCTAAATATTTAAGGAAATTAGATGATTGAATTTCAATAATATATGTAAAAAATATTGTAAAAGGTGTGTTAGAAAAGTTTGTTGAATGGACTCATAAAATACAGGAAACAAGATAAACAGACAAAATACCTATACTAGCGTTCAAAGTAATCGCCATTAGCTACAATACACCTTTGGCATCGGTTGTACAGCTGCTGGAAACTGTCAGCAAATGTCTCTTTCTGTATCGCTCGAAGCACTGTTGAAGGTTCGAGTCCACAATTGCAGAACTTTTTTAATGCTAGGACAAATGAATTTTGAAGTCATTAATTTTATAGTTGACTTAATTCCTGGACGCGATAGGCGGTGAATATGTAAGAAGATTTGTTTCCGGGAACTTGTGGAATGTATGTCAGCATTTTGCTAGTTGAAGTATCATACAGCAAATATTTCCTTACAAGTAGAGAGTACTGTTTTCAATTTAAAGAAGTAGTGATTTTCAAACTCTTCAATTCTTCATGTTGAGTTTGTGCATCAGCAATTTGATCATATTCTCTTGATGAAACTTCATTAATCCAAGATGACGTATCGGCTACAATATTATTTTCATCTTTTATATATTTATTATCAGTTGAAAACAGGAAGATATAGTTAAACTGTCGGGATTGTCTAAACGCTGCTTTGTGAAGTGTTTATTGAAAGGAAAATGTTAAGGTTTTTTGGACTGTATAAATTGTAAATGTTCTTCTTTTCAGATAATGGTTGAAGTTTATAATTGAAAGATTTATGCCTAATAACTATCTGCCATAAGTGTTGTAATTTTGCAAAGTTCCGTTTAACTTTTTAGAATAAAATGTGCAATAGCTTCTAAGTTGAGTTTTCATATTGCTATAACACTGAACCTATTGAAGTATATGAAGATTCTGTAAATAACGACATAGGTAATTCAGAATTGGGAAAGAAAATCAATGCTGCATTTGTGAGTAAATTCGTGAACTTTTCAAACAGTTTTTCAGCTTCTTCAGTCCATTAGATTTTCCTCTTTTCCTTCTTTTTAGCACCTTTAAGATATCTATGTAACAGTGCTTGTTTGTTTGCTGCGTCTTTTAGATAAAGATGATAAAAATTAAGAATTCAGAGAAATGTTCTAAGTCCTTGAATATTTTCGGTTCGTTTGTAGTTTGACAGTTTCAACTCTTTCTGGCAGAGGACGAAAACCTTTGGATGTAATTTTATATCCCAAAAACTCGATTTCTTGAACTGCAAAAACAGATTTTAAAATATTTGTTCTAAAATCAGAAGTAGCCAGTGTTTTTGAAACTAATTTATGGTGATGTGTTCATATTTTTCATTATCTTTGGATGTGATTAGTATATCGTATAAGTAAAGGAAAATGATGTCCAACACTCTGAGAACTTCATAGATAAATCTTTGGAATGCTGCAGGAGCATTTTTTAAGCCCAAATTTATTACATTAAATTCAAACAAACTAAAATGTGTGATTACAGCTGTTTTACATTTGTGCTCTTCTGCAATGGGAATTTGATTTAAATAAATTTAAAATTTGCCTTCAATAAATCATTTTTAGAGAAGATTTTATTGTCCTTTAATGTTTGATGGAAATCTTGTATCCTAGGAATGGGGAATAGGTCAGGAATCGTCTGAGCATTAAGCTGACGGTAATCCCCACATGGCCGACAAGACACATCTTTTTTCATGACAAGATGTAAAGGAATTGGCCATTTTGAATTTTTTAGTTGAATTATTTAATTGTCCAGCACAAAGTCAAACTCTTCTTCAACTAATGTTTGTCGTTCTGGTTCAAGCTGCCGGGATTTGGCGTGAATAGGTTGACCATTTGTTTAGATATAAAGTTTAACATCATGCTTTAGTTGTTTATGGGAAATATTAGGTTTAAAAATTGCGAGCTATTTTAAGAGTAAATTGGAAATTTTGAGGAGAAAACGTCTTTACGCTTGTCACAGTGATAGTCGGTCGAACTTTCTTGTGTGACAAAATACCGTCAAATTTGAATCGCTAATAACTACAAAACTAATAATGCAAAAAGAATGGTTAACCCCACAACGAATAGATCAAATCTGTAAGTGTTTGTTGCATAGTATTTGTTTTGCCTTTGATGTCATCGTAGGCACATGCGCGTGATTGTTATGAATTAGCTTTATGTAAGGATATATATAAGTGAGCGTGGAAACGCGTTTAGTTAGGAAGTTGAATCTGGTGCCATTTTAAAGACCTTGAGGAGTAATACTAGGACCCAAAATGAATATATACCAAATATTTATCAGACTATAATTAAAAGTCGGTATTATATTCAAAATTCCGCTTGTTTCTTCATTATAACATGAAGAGTTTACTTTCAAATGGTAGTAAATACGAAAAAGATACATTGTATTAAAATTTGAATATTACGGGAAATATGAGCATTTGTTGTAAATAATGTTTTACTGCGCATACGCGAAATGTAGTTATATATACTGTCAACAGATGGCGCCATCAAAAGCTACAATTAATAAGACAGAAGAAAGGCGCAGTTCGGATTCGCGCAGTAGATTTTTCGTGAAAACGTCGGGATAAAATTATAAAACAAGTGTTTCGTATTAATATGTAATTTAATTATCAATCTCTTTAATACAATATTTACACAGAGTAGTATAATGGTTACAGAATAGATAAATAACAGCTACCACAGACCCTCGCTACATGCGATAAACTTGTGATTTATCGATTCTGTAACCATTATACTATTCTGTGTAAATATTGTATTAAAGAGATTTATAATTAATTTACATATTAATACGAAACACTTGTTTTATGATTTTATCCGGACGTTTTCATTTAAAATCTACGGCTTGACGGCTTGAATCCGAACTGCAACTGCGTCTTTCGTGAGTTTTTTATGGTTTTAATCAATGAACTTACAATGTTATCACATGAAATATCAGTTATATTTCCTTCAACACAGATATTTATTATCCTATCAATTACTTTCTTCTAATTTATGTCAATAAATATGTTAAATTTTTAAAGAAAATCAGCTCCCAAAATACGTTTACAGACGTCAGCAGTTATGAAGAGAAACTAAAATTCCCGGCTTAATCCCAAATCTTGATTTAACATTTTTATACCATAAGTTGAGATTTCTGGGCCATTAACAGCATATAATTTATTTTCTGCCTTTGTTTTATTCTCAGCTGTAGCTGGATTTATGCTAACATCAGATTCAATGTCTACGAGAAAGTGCAAATTTGATCATCGGTCATAGACGAATAAACGAAATATGCGACAATCCTTTAAATTTTCTGCAGCAGTGTAAATTGCTGAACTTACTGCAGATTGGAGTTTTCCTGATTATCTTGTGGGATTTTATTCCAATTACAAGGAGGCTGACATTTTTCTGGAAAACATTTAACACCAAATCGAAAGTTAAAGTGACCCAGTTTTCCTTTGGGGTCAAAATTATTGAGCCGTATACTTCGAGATCGATGAAAAAAAGAATTATTATTCCGTGTTTTTCTTCTAGCCGTAGTACGAACACATTATTCAGCAATTTGTCGCTCTAAATTTTTAATTTGATATAACAATCCGTTATAAGAATTGTGTCAATTATTTGTACTGAAACTCTCGGTTGCAGGCTGAAATCGCAAATTTTGTCAGCCATAATTGCCAAACTATTATTATCTTCTTTATTGTCAATTAACATATTTTTGATAGATTCAGGTAATTTTCCAAACCATAAAGTTTTCATCAAATTTTCAGAATCTCCTAAAGTACCTTCTGATCTTAATTTTTGTACCTACTGATCTTAATTTTTGACTCGACATTAAATCACATAATTCATTTCCAGTGATTAAGAGTTGAATTCGTGTATTTTCACTTTCTTTAATAAATTCAAGGGTCTGGTTTTGGAATTCGAATATTTAATTAATCTCTATCACTGCTTATTATATTCCCCATATTTTTAATTAATTTGGGATCCATTTGAAAAATTAAATAGCTAAATTTATTTTCTTCGGCGCTGATACTGCTATTTTGAATCGAGCCTCTACTTAATGAAACCATACTTCCGATTTATCTATCCAAAATGGAGGCATATTTGTACTCGCTTTGAACAGATCAGTTCCAATTTCGTTTTTGACGGCTTTCGATATTTTAAATATGTACAGGAACGGATAGTCCTCTTATTTTGACTTATTATTATTTCAATAGGAATAAAATTAACAAAAAATTTGTTTAACAAATCAAATAAGGAATGCGAATCCTACATTTCAAACAGTGTTTTTTTTTCAGATTTGCAACAATCTATCTATACCGGAAATCATAATCATAAAGTCAGAACAAAATATAATCAAACTTTTACACTGTTGCCAATGAAATTACATGAAAATAAAATTAAATATCATAATAAATAGATATTATAAAAAATATATTTACAAAAAAACTTTAATTGTGAGTGAACCAGCCAAGTCTTTGATTGAAGTTTATATACACGTATAAGATTTACCTGCTCTTATCAAGAAGGAAATCGAACAACTTATACTTCACACTAATATGGCAATAAAACTTTTGATTTCCATTCGAAAAGACAGAATTCAAAGTGATTAGTTTTGTGGATAGAGGACTGCCGTGTTGCGGTGTTTTATCAAACTCCGGAATGAGACCTCCGGTATTTCTTGTCTCTGTATTACCTCCTATGGACGAGTTTCCTGTTTTGTTTACATATTTTAAAAACCCTGAATTTATTTGCATTACTTTTGGACTTCCGCTTTGACGATACCATTGACTTAGCGACACACTGAAAAATAGGAAAGTTAAAGGTTTTAATGTAAACAAAAAAAGTAGAAAACTCTTCTATATAATACCAATTAAGTTGGAATACACATTTTTCTCCAAATTTAACGTGGTTTTTTCTGCTGTCCAATAATTGAAATGTATAATACTTATAATTGTGTTTCTTCCTACCTGTTTCAAACGAGAATACATTCATTTAACTAACAGATGGCGCTGAAACCTCAAAATCAGAAATAAATGGAAGCACTTCGTTTATTTCCTATTCCTTCAAAGGCTAACGATTTCAATTTTAACTTTCGTTTACCAGCTCGGGCATAAAAAGCCAAGCTTTAAATAAAATAATATCCCAAAGATTGTACTTGCATATTATTTAAATAAAAAAAATTATATATATAATAAAGAATGAATTATAAAATAGTGGTAGATATGTCAAAGCACGTTCATTCACATCTAATCTTTTTTCGACTTCCTTTAGGCTACGAGGACTTAAACCAGAGGAACTTCTTTGATTGCGAGGAGTGAAATTCTCACTTGTGTCTGGTGCAGCAAGTACCTCAGGTAGGGAAAAGGGTAATGTGTAAGTTATGTCTGGAAAATGAAGGTAAGTGTGGATGAATCTAATGAAATTTTGTTCAAGTACTACTTAATGCATTACTTCGTAAGCAAAATGTCAGTCTCAAACTGGCGTTAAGTCGAGAATAATTGCGCTCTTTTCAATTGATGAATGTTCTTCCGTTTTAATTACTTTTTTTACAAAACACCATTTTTAACACGGAAGTTGATAGTTTACGAGAAGAAACTTATCGAATTTCTTAAAAATTATCATACTAACGTAGCTCTAAATTGGAGAGATAGAAAAGCAGTTTCGTTTTTATTTATTTATTAATATTTAAATATTCATCTGAAATATTTGAATCTGAAATATCTCAATGTTATTCCAAATCATGTGCACCATGCATAAACTAAATTTCTGCATTCCGATCACTGCATTAATTCTGGCTTAAAAATATGAAGAGTAAAGAAAGTTTTACAAGACATTTTAGTGTTCGGTTGAAACTCATCTGACTCGAAAAGATTATTAATCGCGATGCAAGTACCACTTGCACGTTTCAATCTTGCTTCGCCATGATTTTCGAAGCATATTCTACATGTAATAGTATGCAACAAAGCGTAGTATTATTTAGAACTACTTAGTATACCTGGAGATAGCCATTTCAAAGAACACGAGGCGATTTCAACCTTGCTGTGTATTTGGAGCACGTATCTCTAACATGTATCTCTATTCGAAAACAGAGTTTCAACAAACTTCATTGTAAAATGTTCACCAAAGGACAATAGAACATTTTACAAGCCATTTAAATAGTAGAAAAGAATTAAATAGAAATAATAACTAAAAACGCTGAAATCTTTACAATTCCTATCTTTATGAAGATGATCATGTTTTGGAAAATGAGAGACAATGGAGGGTTTTAGAGTAGGGGTTGCAGTTTTAAGAACCTTCTTTTGTAATTCTTTTTTATCTGAGTTGAAGAACAATCACTTATAATTCCATTAAACGTAATTGAATGTAATCCTGTTACAAAAGCTTGAAAGAATATTTTGCGTTTATGAATTAAAATTTCGCTTTAAAAATTATCGCAACTAGAGGTTTCTTCAGTTGCCTTTAGGATTTAAAAGATTGCATTGAATATCCATAACGCTGGGTGATAATTTCAGAGAAAAGCGATTTTTAGGAATTCAAATAGAAAAAAATAGTATTTACAATGCAACAGTATAGGAATGCAATTTTTTTTATCGTTTTTAAACAAAACAAAAATAAAAAAATAAGTAAAAGAAACTTCCAATATTCAATTTCGGATGTTCTGGAAGAAATCGCACTAAACATTTCTTGCAGATAAATTTTGTCGTCTAGGAATAAAGAATTCAAGACAAAATGTAATTTCATTTTTTTATCATGTACAAAAACTGGAATTGAAACAAGAACTTTAGCATTATGCAGAAAAGCAATCTTTAAGCTTCGCTTGCTAGAATCTATAGACCTCACTGAGATAGGTCACTATCAGTGGTGGAAGATAAATTAGCTATAAGACCAGGAATGTAGTAAACAAGTAACTCTTCTTGAAGAAAATACCTGGTAAATTATTTTTCTCATTTTCTGTACTAATAAAATTTTATTAATTTCTAATATAATTTTTATTTTTTACTTGTGATCCTTAATACTTTCCATTAATACTTTAATACTTTAAATCTTGCCTCTTATTTTTTTTCTTTCCTAATTTTAATTTTACCCTCCCTTACTTCAATTTAAAACTTTTATTCCTTCTAACCATTACTAAATACCCATTTCAAGTTAAATTGACAGTGGCAAGCCAACATGGAAGGAACTTCAATGGAATGGAGATTGTAGGTCCAGGACCCAGGCTCTCCCCACAAATGTTCAATGGACGGTCGGCACTTCTCTATTAACAAAAGATATCCATACGATATATTTCCATCTTGTGCGGCATTCAGATTATCGTAGCAACATTGTGGAGATATCGTAAAATATATTGTATTAATAAGGTTGCGTCTTGTTTGAATTTATTCGATTAGTTCAAGCAAAATACGAAGTTTTTCTTCTTTATCTGTGATGTTTCTTGTTCTAGAAACTGGATGGGAGAACCTTTAATATTTGGAGTTTTCAGTATGCGCGCCGAATTTTGGCAATTAGTTTTAACATTCATTCATAATTATCAACAGTTAATCTGTAGGAACTGTTTAACAGTAGAGCTATTTAAGTATCGTATAATCAGTAAAACGAAAGAATATAGAGGAAACGTTGGAATAAATTCTTACAGAAAATTATTTTCTATCTTCTGTATGTTATTTAAATTTATAATTTTTTCCAATGCGCCACTTATTTAAAATTTTAAAAAGATGCAATCGGATATTTGTTTAAATTTTGAAAACAATTTGAATTCCATCACAACAATGAAAATTATTGCTGTAAAATGTAAATAATGTCTAAAAATTTTATAAAAAAATTATTAAACTTAGATAAAAAAAAATTTACTTAATTGATAGCATTGAAAAGATAATTTCTTAAAATTTTTATATGTTGTAAAAATAATTTTTGTGTTATAATAGTATTAAGAGACAATCAAAGGAAAAGCTAAAACACTTTTTAAGGAGCTAGTTTCATGTTGTAGTGTTGATTCAGCGAAAAGTAATGGAAAATTTCGAGATAGCAGTTAATTAACTATTCTAAACTGATTTACCAAGTTAATTAACTCGGTTAATCAGTTCGTGAATCCGAATAAACCTGATTCCACGAGACATTTTCATCGACACCAGTTTTATGAAAATCTGGTAATAACATTCTGAGTTATAGCGACTGTCCAATCTATAAAGTTGCGGACTGTTCCTCGAGCATATTCATAGCAAACAATTTTACGGAATGGGTCAATTTTACGTTCACTTTTACCGATTCGAAGTACATGTGTCATTATTGTCAAAAAATACTTTAAGAATAAGGTTTACGGCTTAAATGCCTTTTCGTGAGCTTATATATGTTTATTCTCCGTTCTCAGATTGTGCCAAATTGAGTTTCATTTTCTGATAGTCACATTTTAAAACTATTTAGAACAGTTGTTAAGCAATTATTGAAAAAATTGCTTTTAAGCTAAATTTGAAATACACTGAAGAGCCAGAAAAACTGGTACAGGCGTGCGAATGCAAATAACGGAGATATGCAACCCATCAGCCTAACGCGATGCGGTCGGCAGCGCCTATATAAGACAACAGGTATCTGACACAGCTGTTGGATCGGTTCCTGCTGCTACAATGGCATGTTATCAAGTTTTAAGTGACTTTGAACGGGGCCATATAGTCGGCGCACGAGAGATGAGACATAGCATCTACAAGGTAGGGATGAAATTTGGATATTCGCATACAACCATTTCACGAGTGTACCATGAATATCGGGTATCTGGTAAAACATCAAATCTCCGGTATCGGCGCGACCAGAAAAAGACCTTGAAAGAAAGGGACCGTCGATGACAGACGAGAAACCTTAAACGAGTTAGACGTGCAACACTTCCTCAAATTGCTGCACATTTCAATGTTGGGGCATTAAGAAATGTCAGCGTGAGAACTGTTGAAGGGACCATCATTCATATGGGTTTTGGGAACCGATGTCCCACTCGTCTATCGTTGTTGACTATACGGCACACAGCTTTACGCCTCGCCTGGGCCCTCCAACGCCGTCGTTGAACTGCTGATGACTGGAAACAAGTTTCTTGGTCTGACGAGTCTCGTTTCCAATTGTATCGGGTGGATGGACATGTATTGGTATGTAGACAACCTCATGAATCCATGGACCCAACATGTCAATAGGGAACTGTTTAATCTGGGAGAGCCTCTGTGGTGGTATGGAGCGTTTTCAGTTGGCTTGATATGGGACCTCTGATACGTCTTGAGACGACTCTGACAGGGACAGGTGTGTAAACAACCTGCCCTATCACCTACACCCATTTATGTCCATTGTGCATTCCGACGAATTTGGACAATTCCAGCAGGACAGTGCGACACCCCACACGTCAAGAGTCGCTACCAAGTGGCTTTAGAAACACTCTTCTGATTTTAGACACTTCCATTGTCCGCCTAAATGCTCAGACATGAACATTATTGAACCTATATGGGTTGCCTTGCAACGTGCTGTTCAGAAGAGATCTCCACCACCTGAAAGTCTTATGGATTTGCGGACTGCCCTGCAGGATTAATGGTGTGGGAAACCTCCAGGATAGTTTCAGACATTAGTCGATGCCATGAAATGTCGGGTTGCAGCACTTCTTTGTGCTCGTTTTGGCCCTAAACGATATTAGACAGGTGTGCCAGTTTTTCTGGATCTTCAGTGTATTGGTTTTTTCATCGTCAGTTTCGTAAAGAGAAAAAAAGACGCGATTTTTCTGTAATTATGTTTTCTTTAACATATTATGAATTACATTGGACATAATTTATTTTTCATTTTCTACTGCATTATATATTCCAACTGCTTTAAGATATGTGTTAATTTCACATCTGAAATTTATTTCTCTTTACAAGTTTAGTTTTTTTTGCAATTTAAGATGACATACTGTTACATAGCCGAAAGTCCAGAACTACTGACTAAGGAATTAGGCTAATTTAGTCCCTTATTCCAGTGGCTCAGAATTTCCATGGCTTGGAAAAAGCAACAAGTCATATAACTAACCATTATCTTAGCCTGATTAACACAAAGGGACTCGGCAAGAAATATCGGCACATTTTTTCTCATCTTGATATTCCTTCAGCTATTCGACCGCGGTCATTTCTGAGCATCAGTAAGCACAGGTTAAAATGTCAACCGTGGCATAATAGTAATGTGTTTGGAGTGACACCAGTTTGCCATTTAGTGTCTTTGAGAGAACATTATGAGAACTTTAAAATGGTCACTGACATACTGAAATATCTCGAGCCTATCTGGATTGTATTTGTGGACCTGAAAATGTGTCACATCCTTCTTGACCAACAGGAAGTATTCACAAAATTTCCATTCTGTCTGCATATGGAACAGCTGAGCTCGAGAAAATTACTGGCCGCATTATAAGTAGCCTGTTGGTGAAATTCTGAAAGTAGGCATGCCTAACATTTTGTGTGAACCGATTGTAAGACGAGAGATGATTGTTATTCCACTTCACTTCAAGATTGGCTTGATGAAGCAATTTGTCAAGGCTTTGAATGCTGATAGTGAATGTTTTTAGTGTGTAGTTTCTTCTTTCCATGCATTGTGTTTGGACAAGATCAAGGCAGATGCGTTCGATTTTCCTCAAATTCGTGCCCTTGAACATGCTTGTGAATTTGTCAGGAAGATAAATGAAAATGACAAGCCAGCATGGCTTTTTCTTAGGTAGTTATCGAAAATTTTCTTACAAGCAGAAAGGCAGACAACTATGAAATTTTGGTTATTATAATGCTGCTGGTATTTTGTGACCTCGGATGCAAAGTAAGTATAAAGCTGCGTTTCCATTTTAGTCCCCTTGATCAATTTCCCAATCTTGCGGCTGTAAGTGATGAATAGGGAGAGCTATTTCATCAAAATTTCAAGACGATGGGACGGCACTAACAAGGTCCCTGGGACAAGCATATGATGGCTGACTACTGCTGGAGCATCAAACAATATTGCCCTCATGAAGTCTACAAACGCAAGAGCAGTGGAGGCTCGTCAGCTCAGAAACAAGCAGTGCTGCATAAGTTGTATTGACCTAAGTTGTAGGAAATTTTATGCTGATTATTTTGGTATATAATGATAATATACTAAAAATTGATCATTTTTGAGTTATAAGCAGAAAATATTTTTTTTTATCTTTTTTGGCTATAATTAAAATTCGAACAAAAATTTTTGGTGGCAAACCTCAGATTCGTAATCAGCACCCAAAAAAATAAAGGAACAAAAAATTACAACTCCTCCTGAATTTGATTTAAAAAACTACTTAACGACTGAACTACGGAGAGAAATCGAAAAAAGGCGACATGAGGAAGTCTTGCCAAGCGTGAGCTGTTCTGGAGTGCAGCTCACGGAGTTCTAATTTCAATGCGGGATAGGGTTGCTTTTCCTTACGATTGAGAGATCCTCGTTGCTCAATGAGGGAATTTTCGATTCTAGAAGAAGCAAAATTCTCTGCAAGTCTGATCTTGTCTCTCTCTTAATTTTTCATTTATTTCCATCTTTCATTAACGTTTTTTATTACTTTTTTGCCATTTTCGATTATCATTGAACTATTAAAAGAGAAAAGTAAACAATTAGAATAAAAACAAAAATAAAATTTTAAAATAATTTCAGGGGGATGCAGCTCTGCATCCCCAATGGACGAGCCGCCACTGCGCATGAGTTATAAGCGCAAATTTTTGTCTGCATTATGTCAATTGCTCTGCATTTGTGAGTTTTTGCCTATTTCATGTGTTTTATTTATAATACATTATTTATAAGCTTATATATTATTTGTAAACCTAAAAATTAAAAAAATATTGAAAACCGTGCGTTGAAAAAATCTATAGCTTATAAATAAAAGCTAGCTTCCGATTTGAAGTCAACACACTCGAATTAGGTATGAACAAGTGCTTGTATAATTGCAAGAATAATTTTATTCCACAGAGGTAATATTAACATTATTATAATTTTAATAGTATTATTAATTATATTAATGATAATTGCATTTTTTAAATATTTTACTATTGCTTTTAGAATTAATAATTATAATTTGTAATTTAAAATTAACCAAACTCATTTAAATTAATATCTGATTTCTAACGACATTTAATTATTTGCATTAGTTCAGGATTAGAATTAATATTTCATATCAATTCAATATAAATATTTCATATCATTTCAATATAAATATTGGGAGAAATATTACTTTTAAAATTGATAATTATGATTTGTAATTAAAAATTAAACAAACTCCTTTAAATTGATTTATGGTTTCTTATTATATTTAATTATTTGCATTTGTTCAAGATTAAAATAAATAATTCATATAAATTTTTAATATAAATATTGGGAGTGATTAAAATTAATATATATTATTCTCATATCAATTTTTAATATAAATAATGGAAATTATTCTTAGCAGGTACTGTACCTATGAGTTAAACGTTATTTACTGATACTGTCGAGTTAAACTTTCCTTCTGTAGAACCTTTTTCTGTTTTGGACTTTTATTCCTTTTCTTTGTTCCACTTTTAGTTTATTAATTGGTTTATGTTATCTGGTTTTGGGCGCTGGCTTCTCATGAATTTGATTTAATTTACTGAAGACATACATTAATTCAAGTGTTCAGTAACGAAATTACTAATTAAAAACTAATCCTGGCTAACTCAATGCTATCTTATTCATTCTCAAAAAGTTTTAGCAATTCTTGGCCATTATCAGAGATCTATAGTGACTGGTTTTAATGTTTAAATATGTTATTAATCTTATTCATAAAATGTAAGTATTCGATGAAAACTTTTTTATATTAATCACCACTACATTTGTATTAAAATGTAGAGGTCATATAAATATCAACTTGTAAATGCATCATAGGGCGGAAACGTTAAATCCTTTATGTCCCGGAACCAGTTAAATTCAAAAAAATTTCCGTTTTTCTCTTGTCTAATTTTCGCAAGAATTAAAATTTCGAATAATTGAAAAAAAATTTCTGTGATATTCAACATTTTTATTTCATTTCACTTTTTTTCAAATCCAAGTTAATTATCAAAGGTTTTAAAATATTTCATATTCCCACCGATTGTTCTCTCCCATACTTAAAAATGTTCTAAATAAAAAAACATAAGTATTTGTTTCTACGCCCTCTAAATTACATTAAATCGAATAGAATTCAATATAGCGTAAAAAATGTTTCATTGTCGGAGGTATGGTACCTGCAAATTACGCTATCTATTAAAAAATCTATCTCTGGCATTTCTTTCAATTTTTAGTAACATCGGTAAAAATTACTTATTTCAAAATTATTTTCCCAATTTTTCAGCATATCCGAAATTTGTATCTAAAAAATTCTCTATTGTTTCAAAAAAAATCTTGACTCACTGCTTTCTTCTATATGTTTGAATATATTCAGCTGTTATTTGTCCACAGTGTTTACAGACTTTCCGCTGTTTCTGGTCTTGAAATGTTTCACGAGGGTTTCGATACTCATGGCTATATCTATGGCAGACATACCACAATTTCAGTTCAAATAACGAAGACTTTAAATACTGGTTTTTGATGTCTTGAAAGTGATAGGCACAATTTCAAATAATTTTAACATCAAAAGACAACATATTTCTTCGGCCAGAAAATAAAAATCGAGTTCTTCAAACTTATATGTTTAGAATTCTCGCAGTTGAGGTTACACAAACGTTGTTCAAGCATTTTGAACAAGTATGTCTCAATTGAGAGTTGTATCGTTGGTTAAAAAAATTCATAATAAGTTATATCTGTGGGAGATCTTGCGATCAAAATATTAGTGAACACCTAAGATATGTTTTTTTGGGGGGGAGGCGCAAATACAAAAATTACATCCCTCCTCCTTTTCCTAATATGTGATGATTATTCTAAACGTAAATTTATGGTACTTACGTTCAATTCTACAGCAAAATATTTTCTTTACCTCTTTAACACTACTTCACTGTCGATGGCTTTTCTATTGTTGAAAGGCTGTCCGAAGGCCAAGTAAATTTTAATTTACGGAGTTCTACTTGATTACTCGAAAGTAATTTTAATTTATCAACATCTAAGGATTGGAATTTTTTGAATGGCTCTAATTTTAAATCTAAAAAAATTCATCTTAAAAATTAATCAGCAGCTAAATCTGATGGCCAACGAGCCATGAATACCGTGTCAAATTTGGTATCTCCACAGATAGTAGCAACCCAGTGTCTATTCAGATGAATTTTATTTTTATAAAGTAATTCAGAAAAATATTATCATTGATTTGGCAATGAAATTAACTAATATTTTATTTACTTATCTTTCATATTCATTTTTTTGAGAAATCAATTATTTACTCTGAAATTTATTGATTATTCTCCCATTCTTCAAACATGTATATAACGGAAGCATTGCTTCCGTTATATGCATGTTATGGCATACATGGTGATTTCGCTTATGTCAAAGCAAATTGGTCGTCATAAACTCGCTAGTTTCGAGGCTTCTAGATTATTTTCTAATTTACAGTCTGCCTGATGATAAAAGAAATATTCATAAATTTAAAAAATATTTTATACGTATAACAAAAAGATGTACAAAAGTTTTTAAAAAATGTAGAATAATCAGTTTACAGAAGCCGAAATTTAGCGTTAATATAATTCTTATTGCTTGCACTAAAAGCGCTACAGTCTCTCAGAAAACAGGATTTGGCTCTTCGGATTGAAGTAAAACAGTATAAATATCACATAATGAGTAAAATGAAATAATTTTGCAAATGTCTTAGAATAAATTCTTCAAAAAAGTTCTGAAGAAATTTCCTTTCTTCGTTATGTTTATTTCAATATATATTATTATTAATTTTGCCACTTTTTCTAAAAAAATATTTTTCGTATATGATTAAAAATTTTATAATTTTGAACTCGTTCTTCATTTAGGATAGTGTTTATTTAAGCAAGTGCTCGTGTACAATCTGGAGCACAACTTTATAAACAAGAACGTTTCAATTTTCAACACACACACACAAATGTAGTTTTTTTCTCTTCGGATTACAATTTGGAATTTCTTTCCTGCGGATTCTGTGGTAGATAAGTTTTCTTAAAAGCAGAGCAAGGTTCAACATTCCGATATTGTATTAGCGAAGTAATTCGATAATTTTTTTTAATATAATGAAGGAAAATTATTCAGAAACACATATTTCTTTAACTGCTCTGCCTAACTATTGTGGTATTGCTCTTTGATAAAGTGATAAAAGTGAGAAATCTGGATATTTCATAAAATTGAGTGCGGAAAAAGAGAATAAAGTTATGTATAATTCTTTTGGGACAGGTTACAAGAAAAATAAAATGTCACATTAAAATATGTGGTTCCCAGTTTTTGCACTTTTCGGTAGAGGAATGCTTTTGATTAATCAAAAAGATTTTCGTAAAAAATTAAATCTGCTTCATATGGCGTTGATATAAAATTCCTTTGATGGAATCATCTGTTACAGAGATAATGTAATTTTCTGTTTATAGATGGCGCTTATTAAAACTATAATTCGAAAATGAAATGTTGTTAGTAGTTCGTAATAAAAATGTGCATCTCTTTTTGAAGAATGTACATTGTCTAGACACAGACAAATCTAAAGTTTTCAACAATTGGTTTTACGTATAAACACTGATTTCATATTCATTTCATGGAAAGGAAAAAATCACATATTGCTGCAAATGTTAAATCTTTTGCAGTGTTGGGTTAGATTAGTTAGTTATATCAACGTCTCATTTTGAGGCAACGTTAGAGCTGTTTTGGATCGGACCTCGTACTTTTGAACCGTAGTGGGATCACGAGTACGACATCCACTCGGCAAAATTCCACGTCACACAAGCAGAAGGAAAGTTAATGCCTTGCATTTGCAATATGCGTCGTAAATTTTGGTGATTACTAAAATGAATATTTCATAATTTTACAACAGTTCGTCTCTAATCTAAGTACATACACACAAGTATGCATATAAAAATGTTAAATAGTTTTCCTATGAACAACTTCTGAATGTATTCTAAGATTTGAAGAGACAGGTTACAAGTTACATGTAAGGTCCACTGATTAATGATGCAAGTAACTAACTCGGCGGCTATAAACAACAACATTTTTATTCACATAAACAGAAGCGAAATCGGTGTCTAAAACTGAACAAGGAATGATTCGAAACTGAATTGTTGCACAACTGCGTATCTCTTTGTAATCACATTAAACTCTATCTCATCAGTTCACTTCTCTGTCTGAAGTCCTGACCGCAGCGCCACATTACACAAATTAGAAGCTAGAACTGTTTCTGTCATAGAACTGAAAAGATAAGATTACCATTTTGGCTTCGGTGAGTCGCAATGCGTGAGTAGCAGAGATATCATTTCATAAACCAGCTCAATTTCCCACTATATTTCTGGGTTTGATTACTTTAAGTTTATGAATTCCTCTAATCATCTAAACCATTATAGTTAACAGGTGCAGATTAAGCCTTGCTGAAGCATGGGTCACATAATTTCGATTTTCTAATATTTAAAGTAATAATATGACTGCTCTTGAATTTAAAGGTTATAACATTTATATTAATATTAATTACTAAATGAGTCTTATTATTTCTATATTATCCAATTTTATGAGTTTTTTTAATCAGTAATGTGTATAAAGATGCTTGGAACCATCATAGTATCATAAATTGAAGCTACTATGACCGAAAAAGAGAATTCTGTTTACATTTGTCACAAAACTACAGTATTAAACGCAGTATTTTCGCTGATAATCTAATATTTAGTTCTTTATGTGATATTATTCAGGATTTTTTGTCCTTTCCAAAGCAACATTTTAATACACAATAGTTTAATAAAATTATATTTCGAGTAACCTCGGGGTTAAGATTACGTGGACCCAGGTTATGTTTTCTATGATATTAGCAACTGAAATAGCCAATGTGCTTAAGTAGAACCTAGGTTCTAGAAATAATATCCGTATCTAAATTTTAGCTCTAACAATTCTCAAGGTTTTTTTTTCGACATTAAATTTGAAAACACATCATAAATTCTACGGTCACAAACAAAATATTTTAGCAGTCTTCTTGTTCCACATTATCCTAATAAATCGTAAAATGTGATAATAATGCATTTTATGCATGAAAAAGTTACTTCACTTCCCTTTTACTTGAGTGGGTAGATTAATTTTCCTTTCCTAAAAATCCCTAAAATATGATAATCATGCATGAAAAGGCTACTTTGCGTTCAAACTGGAATAATTTTCCTTTAGATATAAAATGTCTTTCTTCCAAGCATTCCAAATACGTTTTGGTCGGTTACATGCAATCAGCAATGGCATCGTTATTTGCCTCTAAGATACATTTCTCCTGACCTTACAACATTTAACAATTCTTTTAATTTTTCAGTAGTAAAGTCCGTGTATGTTATTCTCCCCGGAGACTTCTTGTAATTTCGGGAAATATCTGTTTTCAGATCTTCAAATAAATGTGCACGGGTAATGACTAAACCAATTAATGAAAAAGATCGCAAAAATGAATGACATCTATTTATTACTTTCATAGTGAAAACTTAAAGGTGAAAATCAAATATGAGGCTACAGGTGATTTACGGCCCCTTTCCGATTGGGTTTAAGGCCCTCAAGCACATTATTCATCACTTATAAATTTTACTTCGTTAAATGATTTTTATCTAGCTGAAACTAGTCTTATTTTGTTAAGAAGCAGTATTTAAAAAACTTCTGTGTAGTTCCAGTACTTAAAAATGTGAAAGTGGATGTTATCATGACACAAAAATTAGTATTTTTTCGCAAAACGTCATAACATCAAAAAGAAACAGACGGGAAAGGCAGGAATTCGGTTTATCGCCTCAGGCACTCTGAAGAAATGGTGAAACACGTCTTTGCCTTCAAGTTGCATAATCAGAACAGTTTAAATATACATATAGTTATAAATGTGGTTATAGTATATATTGTTGTTGTTGTTTCGGGTCCAAGTAACTTCATTTTATAGTATATCACAATATTATCGAAAGAACTTCAGAATTTCTTGTTTAAAAGAGAATGTAAACAACTTTTTAAAAACAAAATTGCTTTATTTGTATTAGTTTGAAATAACTATTATTTTATACATAACATTCAAAAATGCAAAAAGTTTGAAAAATAAATAATTTAATTCTATATATTGAAGTATTAATAAAAAAAATTTAAAAATATGATATTTACTACTAAATACTCAAACAAAAAAGCAAAAAAATCTATATTTATTTTTATTTTGGATAAATCAATTTTTTCCGCTTGTAGAAGCACTTTGTCATAAGCCGTCATGTCATCTTACCTTGCCTTTTTTAAAAAAAATCGTGGCGTGGGTTCATGTACTAAATGAAAATGACCCGAACAATTTTTCCACTACCTAACTTTAAAACAGAAGATCGATGCCGAATCAGACTAATTCTGAAATATTTTCAGGTTATTACACATTTAAACAAAGACTTAAAGAAAGATAACTGCTTTTATTAATCATTCATGATAACTTAAGAATAAATATAGATATATAATGGGTGTCCACTCTAACCGTGGCAAGAAAGATTATTTCTCAACCGTCTGTTGAAGCAGGGAATTTGGTTTGAATTTCATTAGAACTGTAAAAGCATTGCTACAAAATATATATAAAACTAATTTAGAAAAAAGAATACGTAAGACAAAAATCGAATGTAAATCAAATTAGCGTCACTGAAAAGCATTTTTTTAAAATTTTAAGATGGTGTAAAAATAATTTTCTCGTTATAATAATTTCCGAATTAATTTAGAAAAAAACGCTAAAATTTCGAATTTCAATCACTTTCATTTAGCTTTCAATTTAATTATATTTATCATAGCTACAACATTGACAAAAGCACGAGTAACGATTTTTGTATGATGCAAAATAATTCTAAATGTATAATCACATTAGAAATACAGTCTTTAAAAGGTCTTTAATGAAGAAAATAT
The DNA here is from genome assembly GCA_013235015.1 of Araneus ventricosus. Taxonomy (NCBI): domain Eukaryota; kingdom Metazoa; phylum Arthropoda; class Arachnida; order Araneae; family Araneidae; genus Araneus; species Araneus ventricosus. Next base: position 30,603 of record BGPR01005682.1, read on the forward strand.
GGACATTATAATAAAAAATAAAAAGCTGTTAACGCTAAAGATTTAATACACCACATAAATTACGCGGATAGAAACAATAATTATATTATTAGATTTTATTATAAGTATCTTTTATTAGTTTATATATACGCATTTAGTTTGAATCACCTTGAATACTAGATTAACAAGGTGCTGAAACTTAAAACTTGAAGAGAGTAGAAAGTATGCCTTAAATCGTTTCTGAAAAAAATCTGTGTGCATGCATCAAAACATAGACAATGCTAATACGAACGTGACAGCTAAGATTATAGTGCAAAAAAGTATATAAAATAAAGAAACTGCATGAAATCTGAATCATTCCAATTACATTTTTCACTTTTGAATTTTAATGCCATATTATTGGTGGTCTGAAATTTCATAAACTATAGATTTTAACTATTTTTGTATTCCATCTCCCTGCTTTGAACATTAAAATTCCATTTACGTTGTCTCTCTTATTTATTAATGCTGAAAAATGCTTTGACAATTATGCATATTGCGATCATCAGAACGTCCTTCACATTGAATGTTGCGATAAGAAGTGAGTGTGCTGCTCAACACATCCAGAGTTTTCACTATATTTTAGTTTTTGAGATTAATTTGTATATACCATAAGATACCAATTAAGTTGGCGTAAAATTTTTTCTCCAATTTTAATATCGTTTCCTCTTTTGTCCAACAATTGAAATGTATTATTCTGATTATTTTTCTCTCTCCCACCTGTTTTCAAATAGGATACATTCATAGAGCTAACAGATGGCGCTAATAGCTCAGAATCAGAAGTTGATGGAACCACTTTGGAAGGACTTCCTAGTCCCCTCAAAAGATAACGACGTCAATTTTAAATTTTGTTTACCAGCTCGGACATAAAAGACCAAGCTTTAAATAAAATAAAGTTCAAACGTGTCGGCAGATAAATCGTTTAAATGGAAAAAATTATATATAAAAAAAGAATTAATTAAAATAGTGGTAGAGCTCTCAAATCACGTTTCTTCACATCTAATGTTTATTTTTACTTCCTTTAATATATAAGCTATGTCAGGAAAATGAAGGTAAGTATGGATGATTCTAAAGAAACGTTGTTCCAGTATTTTCAGAATCTTCTAAAGTACCTACTGATATTAATTTTCGTAACAACGGACTCGACTTTAAATCACATATTTCAATTCCAGTGCTTTAACGTTGAATTCTTGTATTTTCACTTTTTTTGAATAAATTCAAGGGTCTAGTTTTAGATTCCGAGTATTTAGTTTTTCTATCACTTCTTTTTATATTCCACATATTTTTCAACAAATTTGGGATCCATTTGAAAAATTAAATATTTAAATTCGTTTCTTCGGCGCTGATACTGCTATTTAGAATTGAGCCTCTACTTAATGAAACCATGTTTCCGGTTTGTCTATACAAAATGGAGGCATATTTGCACTCACCTTGAGCAGATCAGTTCCACTTCTGTTTCTGTCGCCTTTCGATATTTTAATTATTCACAGGAACGGTCGTCTTATCTTGGCTTTTTTCAATTTTAAAAATGATAAAAACATCAAAAAAAATTTTTATCATATCAAATAAGAAATGCGAATCCTCCATTTCAGACAGCTTTTACTTTTTAGACAATCTATCTACAACGGAAATCATAATCATAAAGTCAAAACATAATATTATCAGTCTTTTACACTGTTGCCAATAAAATTACATGATGAATAAAATCAAATGTAATAACAAATTAATGTTATAAAAAAGATATTTACAAAAAAATTCAAATGCTTATTAAGCCAGTCACTACAAGTCTTTGATAAAAGTTTATATACAATTATAAAATTTAGCTTTTCTTTCCAAGGACATCGAACCACTTACACTTCACACTAATATGGCAATAAAATCTTGGGTTGCCATTCATAAAGGCAGAATACGTAGTGGCTAATTTTGCGGACAAAGGCTGGGGGCGTTGTGGTCATTTATCAAGCTCCGGAATGAGATATCTGGTACTTCATCTTTATGTATTATCTCTTAAGGACGAGTTTTATGTTTTTTTCCTTACATTATAAACCTTGACTTTTTTGCATTACTTTTTGACTCCTGTTTTGAAGATTCCATTGACTTAACATTACATAGGAAGTAGGAATTTTAAGTTTTTAATGTAAATAAACAAAACTGAAAGCTCGTCCATATGATACCAATTAAGTTGGAATACTCATTTTTCTCCAATTTTAACATCGTTTCTCCTGCTGTCCAATAATTGAAACGTGTAATAATCATAATTGTTTTTCTTTCTATCTGCTTCAAAATATAATACATTCATAGAGCTAACAGATGGCCCTGAAACTTCAGAATCAGAAATAAGTGGAAGCACTTCGTTTATGGATTTTAACTTTACTTTACCAGACTGGACGTAAAGACCAAGCTGTAAATAAGATAAATTTATTCAAAATAAATAGAAAAAATAGCAAAAAATTGAATTAAAATAGTTGTAGAGCTCTCAAAGCACGTTCATTCACATCTAATGTTTATTTCTATTTCCTTTAACATTTGAGCTACGGGGATTTAAACCAGAACTGCTTTGAATACGGGGAGCGAAATTCTCACTTGTGTCTGGTACAGCAGGTACCTCCTGTAAGGAAAATCTTATTGTATAAGTTAGGTCTGGAGAATGAAGATAAGTGTGGATGATTCTAATGAAGTTTTGTTCAAGTAATACTTATTGAATTATTTCGTAAGCAAAATGTCAGTCTCAAACTAGCGTTCAGTCGAGAATAATTGCGCTCTTTTCAATTGATGAATGTACTTGAGTTTTAATTTCCTTAATGACAAAACAATATATTTTTAACTTGGCAGTTGACAGTTTACGAAAACAACTTCTCGGATTTCACAAAAATAATCATAGTAACATAGTAGCTTGATGTTTTTCGTCCGAGCTGGTAAACGAAAAGTAAATTGAAGTCGTTATGTCTTCAAGGAATAGGAAATAAACGAAGTGGTTCCAATAATTTCTAAATTTTAGGTTTCAGCGCCATCTGTTAGCTCTATGAATGAATTACGTTTTGGAATAAGTTTCAAAGGAAAACAATTATCAGAATTATACGTTTCAGTCATTGGACAGCAGGAGAAACGATGTTAAAATTGAGAAAATGTGTATTCCAACTTAATTGGTATCATACGGACGTGTTTTCCGTTTTATTTATTTACTTTAAATACCTTAACATACCTGCTTGAATTGTAATGCTAAATCTATGGAATCTTCAAAGCGAAAGTTAAAAAGTAATGCAAATAAAGTCAAGGTTAACATGTTATGTAAATAAGCAAGACAGAAAACTCGTCCATAGGAGATAATACATAGAGAATAAGTATCAGATGCCTCATTCCGCAGCTTGATAAAAGAACGCAACGCAGCAAGCCTTTTATGCACAAAACTACTCACTTTGAATTCTGCCTTTTCGAATGGAACGCCAAGGTTTTATTGCCCTATTAGTGTCAAGTGTAAATTGTTAGATATCCTTCTTGATAAGAGCAGGTAAATTTTATACGGGTATATAAACTTTTTTCAAAGACTTGTAGTGACTAACTCAATCAGCATTTAAATTTTTTTTGTGTAGATATAATCTTCCTAACATTAATTTATTATTATATTTAATTTAATTCATCAAGTAATTTTATTGGCAACACTGTAAAAGATTGATGATATTTGGTCTTGACTTTATGATTTCCGGTGTAGATAGATTGCCACAAATCTAAAAAATAAAAGTTGTTTGCAATGGAGGATTCGCATTTCTTATTTGATATGCTAAACAATTTTTTCTTGCTTCTATAACTATTAAAATAATAAAAAGCTATTATAAGAGGTCGACCCGTTGTTGTAAATAATTAAAATACCGAAAGCTCACTGAAACGAAAATGGAACTGGTCTGCACAAGGTTTGTGCCACAGAGAAGAAGAATTTTTCCCATAGACCATATTGGCAACTTTTTAACATTACACTTCACATAGACAATACGCCATCTGTGGCCGACTAGGGAAATAACCACAATATGTCAGCATGACGTCACTTCGACGCGAATGGAAACAAAACCAATCCCTTTCGTCACGACAACGATGTAAACAATAATTAGGTATTTATTGTATTTTAACTCGTCTTTCAACGATTATTAAATTTAAAAATAGCTTATATTTTATATATAGTGTTATTTTGACAATATTATTGTTTTGATAATAATGCCAATTTTTATTGTTTATATAATTACTCTGATAACGTTTTTTGTCCTCATTCAATTAGCCTTTTCTTTAATACAGAAATTAAAAGTAAATATTAAACGATATAAAAGTAAATGCATGCAAAAGATTTCTTAAAAGAAGTTGAATTGCCTCTTTGAAGGGTAGCAATCATTTATAACCAGTGGATAAATAATTTAAGAAGATTAAACTATTTTTCATATTATTAATTTCATTTATTCTTTCTCAAGCGAAGTTTTCAGATCATATTTTTGTTAAAAAACCAACAGGATATTAATTTTTAGTAATTTAGTTAATATTTTAATATCTCTTTCGGAAGATGTTAAAACTTCAACGATAAATTACTTTTTAAGAAATTCACATTCATTTTTCACGATACAAAAATTGATAGAATGTTATTTCCACGAAAAAAATTCACTTGTGGTTTTCTTAAACTCTGCAGGAAACTAAATATGCTGTTTTAATTAATATTATACTTTCTCTTTCTTTCAGAATATTTTAAAAATTCAACAATAAATTAATTTTTAATAAATACACATTCATTCTAGTTCAAGACTTAAAAACTGATAGAATGTTGTTGATTTTTGATTTTTTTAAAACTCTGCAGAATATTAAATTTTTTGATTAAGTTAATATTATACAATCTCTATTAGAATATATTAAAACTACCACAAATTATTTTTCATCAATACACATTAATTTTTATTCCAGGTAAAATTGATAGAATGCAATTTTTATACAGAATATTAATTTCTGAAGTTAATTTTTTCAACCCAGAAAACAAATTAAATACCTTTGTTGATTTTTGTAACAATATTAATATAAATAAATACAAAAAATCCAAAAAATAATGTCACAATTTTATTGGACAAGCATAATAAAGTACACAACATTGTCAATGGATAACATTTCTAACAAACACTGCCTATAAACCAGATTTATTTGTTATATATAGTATAAAAATATGCAATATAAGGGAGTGTAATTTTTAAAAAATCAATAGCTGGAGGGGACATAAAGGACTGCCCCTTCTTGCCTAGAGTGGCTCCTACTAGGACTTAAAACTCCCGTCCAGCTTCGCTCATTAAGCCAAGAATAGGAAAATGTTCAATTATGATAATATAATTTCTGATTAATTATTTTATAAAAATTTTTCTCCTTTGGAAAAATATTTATGAGTTTAAATATAAAGAAATTATCAAAAAATATCATAAAAGAACTTATTTAGAATTGTTTCCATTGTTGTTCAGAATTTTGATACCGAGCTTAATCCTTATTGTGGCAAAAGAAGGTATTTTTTAAAAAAAATTCCTTCATCTTTGTCATGTAGGTGATTAAAAATATTTAACATTTAAATTACTAACTTTTATAAATATTTTAAAATACTAACTATACAGATACATTTTATTATAATCAGATTTACTAATACCATATTTTGTAGAAAATAACAATAATAACTGCATGATTATCTAAAGTTTAAGAATCATTCACGAGTAATATTTTACATTCTATACATGAGAATAATATAAGTGGAATTCATTGGGTTAAGGATTTTATGAATTGTCGAAATAATGGGGTCATTTAAGTCAAAGCTGAAAGTAGCCCAAAATGATTAAAACAAATAATGAAAATAAGAAAAATTATGTTAACCTAAAACCAGATAAATTTTTTTAAATCATTGTATATTACATTTTGTTATATTTCAATAAAAATTTTGTTCATTGAGTGAAATGAGTCATTATGTATTTGTTGAAAGGTTCCCCATGCCATGTCTCTCCCTACTATTCCTCTTTTATCCTCTTAGTCATCCTGGAAAATTTGCAGCTGCAAAAATCTCAAACTGCCTGAAAGGACAACTAAAATTCCACAAGAATCCATTTTCTCTAACATAAATTTATTTAAATAAACACAACTCAATTATCATGCATTATTATTATGAATAAAATATTCACTTAACAGGGTCTCTAACCAAGACTAATAATTAGAATTCTAAGTCATTAACAATAAAATTAACTTTCTGGTGTCAAGTTGTGATAATAAAAACAGATCAAAATATTTTGATATTCTAAATAAAATATTAGCTAATATGCTTATCAGAAAAGCTTTCTATATTTTATTTATACAAAAGAGTATGAAATTTTCATCTGGAAAATCTCTACATTACTAATAAAAATGAGAAATATATTCTTGAAATGGAATTTAAAGTTGCAAAAAAGATGTTATACAAAGTTTTTTTATAATATATACTTAATTACAGCAGCAAATAAATTGATGTAATATTGTAATATGAGTAATAATATATACGGTAGATGCTCCACGTTTGGCCACTGCACCAGTTTTGGCCCCATTGTATTTGTGTTTGCATTAATTAACCAGTAATTTCAAATTAACCAATAAAAAGCATTCCAAAACTTTAAACAATCCATATTTTACTATTTTCAATCTGATTGGTTCATTTTTCTCAAACATGTGACTTGTAAAAAATTGCATGCATGACCATGTATTGTATGCTCACAACTGTTAAGGTTTTTGTTAAGGAACATGATTGAAGATTTTCGTCATCAGGCTCTCAGAATTAACTGTTCTTTCTAAAACTGATTACCGTTATGGTTTATGAGGTAAGCTTTCTTTCTAATCTGACTTCATATCAAAATCAATTATTTTTAGGATTAATTAGGTGGTGTACAAAACTGGTAATCTAAATTTACTATATGTACCACTTTTGTCCATCATGCGGCCAAAAGGAGTACAACACTTGTTCCACTTTTGGCCACATGGTTTGTTATTATGTTTTTTCTCATAAAAAACTTTTAAGAATATCATGATAAAATAAAAGTAACTTATTTAGTTTTGTTTAGATTTACGTGGCAAAAATTCCAATTTAAATATAAGAAGGCAGGTGATATTTCCATCAAAAATATTTTGCTACTCTCCAACTAAAGTTTGAAATGGAATTAAGACAATCAAAATGGATAGCCTGCAGTAAAGATTAGCAAAGTTTATGGAATGCCTCATTCCACCTTGCATCACCTGGGAACATCATTTTCCGGCTATAGTGGGCATGGTAGTTCTCACGCAGTGTTAAAGAATTAAGGTAAAATATCAGTTGGAAGAATAGATTTTGGGAATTGCAAGAATGAGATTTCCAATTGTCAAAGACCAGATTCTTGATCTATTCGAAAGATATCCAGGCCAGTAAAATAGAATGTCAGTTTCAAAATGGAAGGCCAGGCAGAAAGTGATATAATCCTTTTATGAAATGGCATCTTAAATCAGTTATAAGGCAGAGTTTTAATAAAGCACAGACAAATATCATAAATGAAAAAGCAGAAATTGGTTTAAAGTGTCGAAGAGCTCCGAGGTGAAGAAACAAGTGTTTTAGATAATATCAAACAGGCGTATAATACTGATGAAACTTCACTTTTTTAAATATAAAAAGTCATGCCTTAAGAATTTGCATATAAATCCCTTCCCTACTTTTTCTAAAAATATTATGCAAGTATTATACAACATGTATATTAGCAACCAAATTAAATGTTTGTTTTCCGCTTCCTCTCTCTTTAACTCAAACTCGCAGCTAAAATCAACTAATGTATATTTTATTTAAAGATTTTACAAATTCAATAAAAAATTATTTGTAAAGTATGAAAATAATGAAATAAAATACATACTGCATAAAAATGCTTCATTTTTGTTTAATATTCATTAAAATGCCTATTATATAGTCTGATATTAATTCGGCCAAAACTGGTGCATAGAAGTGGCCAAAACAGGGACAACTTGGCCAAAACTGGTGCATAGAAGTGGCCAAAACAGGGACAACTTGGCCAAAACTGGGATATATTATTGAGATAAATTATTTAAAAATTTATAACTAAAAATATTGATTTTTCAAGAGAAAGATTTTATAATTTACAGAAAAGAAAGAAAATTTATTAAAGAATAGTGTAAGTATGACTTAAAAAGATTTAGCCAGTCATACACTGTGAAAATTCCAATTCAAATTTTCTCTTAATGTAGCGAAAACTGGAGCGTCTACCCTATAATATTGTAATAATAAAATAGTATAACATTAACTATAGACTACATACACTGGTTATCATTAATTAAGGAAAAAACACAAAAATGAAGGCTACTGAAAAAGTTACTTGTAGAATTTAATGAAACTGACCCACAGTATACAACACATAATAAGGTATAAAATGACATGAAAAGTAGTTACCAGACAATTATGGTTTTATATAAATTTGCATATGTATAAAATGAAAAAAACGGAGGTGTCAGTTTGGTATAGGAAAAGTACCTTCAATTTGGAGTATGAGCATTCACGTTCCACGCGGAAAAACATAGACGTCTGTGTGTCCACCCAAAGAGATACTGCCCCAAACACAGACACTGCCTCCTCTGTAGGCATCTCTTTTACGGATGTTTGATGGATGATAATGGGTGACAGGTTCTCTCCAAATCAAAGAACACCTACTATCGCTTTGGAGGCTAAGCCTAGACTCATCCGTAAAGAAACCAGCCCTCCATTGATCAGACTTACAGTGGACATGTTGATGTGTCCATCTCAAACGTTCCCTTCCATGTCGTGACGTGAGCGGCACGCAAATGGCTGGTAGCCTCGCGTACAGATCACCTTCGTGGAGCCTTCCACGCACGGTTGACGTTGACACCAATCTTCCGGTGGCTGCAGAAAGGGAGGATCTGAGTTGAATCGGAGTTGCGGTTCTATTTCTTCATGCGCTTAACGACAAATATCGTTCATCGTCGCTCGTCGTAACGGTTGGCCGCCCTTGGCTGAACCTCCTGGATGCAGAATCTGTGGTTAGAAATTGTTTCCAAAGTCTATGAACCACAGAAGGACTCACATTTAGCCATCTGGTCACTTCTGTCTGACTTTGTCCTTCCTCTAGTCTCCCAATAGCTCTCCATCACAGTTCTTCGGACAAATGAAGCCTGGAGGTCATTGTTACGAATTGGCTATCCCAGATTTCTTATCTCAGTATCACTACGAAATATGCAGGCTTGCTCTCAAACATGCAATTTTATGCTCTTCGCAGATGACGTATTCCGATTGCAGCACCACTAATTTGCATATTGCAGTTTTACTCATCAACGCTTATTTGAACACATATTGAGATTGTATACGGATTGGCTTATTTTTGAGGGAGTTATCGCTATTTTTGTGATTTTTCCTTAATTTTTGCAAACTAGTGTAGATTTTTAATCAGCTTTTACATTTAATAGCGTTGCACAACAGATCGTTTTTAAATTCGAAAGCTTTGCGTAGGATATAACTAAGTATACTTAACACAACCCAAAATTAATTTAACTTTCAGCCCAAAGAATGACAATTTTCATGCTGTAAAATTCCATAACACAAAACAACTCCTCAAAATCAAAATAATCTAAAGATGCTAGAAAACTTTATCTTAATATCTACAGTATAGTTATGAATATATTATTATGTACATAATTTGTCATATACAGCTGTATTTCTATTAACATAGAAGCTCAAATATTAGAATAATTATAAAAGTCAGCAGTAAATAATTTCACAGTAACAGTCAAAGAAGGATTGATAGTTTTTAAGGTTTTTTCATTCCCAGGTCATATTATTAAACAATAAATCTATAAAAATACAAGAATGCATACATTTTTTCTATACTTAAACAGTATTATTCCATTAGGATGAGAAATTTTAGACAACGGATATTGCACGAAAAAAATAAACTTCATTATTTTATTTACAAAAGTGAAGCTAAATGTTACAAATTTTTGATTAACTTAAAAATCTACTTCGATATAAATTAGGAAACATGTATTAAACTTACCTGTTCTTATGAAAATCGACGAACACAGCACAACAAATATGGCGGCGACCTACTGTTTCGTTTTAAACGCCGCGTATTGAAGTGGCTAGTTCCCTTGGATGGCGAGTTGGGGGCGTGAAATGAGACCTCTTGATTCTTTTTCTCTGTGGTTTTCAGCGATTTTACCATTTATAGCTTCTAGTCTTCGTTTATTAACATAAGGGAAAATTTCTAAATTGTCCCGCAAGGTTGCTTTTAAATGTATTAAAATAATACACCAGCATTGGGGTTATAGCAATACTTTTTCGAAGGAATATTTTTAGAAGCAATTAATTTCAATACTTGGTAATCGTGAGCAACTATTTCGACTAAACACAACTTTAATAAGCTAATTAAAATAGAAAAGGGTGGTTATAATAAGAGTTCAACTTTCAAAAAGCTGTAGAAAAAGAACCACTGGTCAGAACGACCTGAATGTACTCGAAGACGAAGGAGGGGGGAGTAGGGCATAAGACAAAAAATAGTACAAAATTTTGTCAATAGATACCGCTTAATACGTCATAAGACGTACTGCACAGGTTTCGCGTACCAGTGACATTGTGTACAGAATGTGACGGCTATTACGTAGATTGTAATTTAAACCAGCTGTACTGTTCAATGTGCAGGACTGTAATGGTTTCTTACTAAAAGAATCGATGAATAAAACAATGACTTCCAACTCATTCGGCAGTTCTGGTACTCTTACTTGAAAGTCTATCCAACACGACAAGGTGGTGCCACATCGAATAAGAAAAATAAAGTCGATTTTTAATTGTTCTAAGACCAAAGACCATAGAAAAAGCTGCAATAAAATCTATTTTAATTGTCTCGAGGCCAAACACCAACAATGAAATCGGTTTTAATGGCCGCGATACTTGCTCAAGTAATTTTCAATATGCTGTCCGCCGTTTTGTTCACAATTAAGGAATCAGCAACTTCGTCTGCTTTTTTGGATATCATGTTCACTGAAAAGAACTTGTTCATCAGGATGGAGATGAGTCGATGCTTGTTTTTATGATTGGGCAGGAATTTTCCTTTCGAAATAGTTGGAACCATCGTTTCATCAAACATCCCTTCACATGACATTTGTTCCCGTTATCTTCTGGCCTGTTCTGCACACTTAGTTGCAGCCTATTGTTGCCTCCTACTATTTCATTTTCAGGATACCCATCGAAAATGACTAGAGCATTAAAGCAATGATTAGAGTTAGTGGTTGCTCTCTGTCATTTCTTTTGAATTTTACAGTTTCAAAATTTCTTAGTTTAATTGTTTTGATACCAATTAAAACTTTCAAATCGGTCAAAGGAAAATTGATCCTTGAGTAGCCGACAACGCCATTGATTATTATAATCAACTTGGAATTTTCAGGGAAAGGATGATAGTCCTTGAACGACTCCACTATTTTCCTGCAATCATCCTTATCTCGCTGAACTCTTGCGTCACTGGATCCTAAATGTTAATCAGAGCTGGTCAAATCAACAAACCAGAATTTTTCAATTTCATTCAAATATGTTGGAACGCTGCGTCTCCTGCATTCACCTAGCCAATACACTATCACTGAAACCATGGCCGTGAGTGAGGCTTCTCAAATGTTTTTATGCTTTTCATTAATGCCTGTCGAACAGCTATATCACTATATGTGCCTGACCAGAACATGAATGTTCTCCGAATAGTGAAGTTACCATGAGTTGTAAACTTTTCATATTGTTCTGACCCAATGTACTCTTCAAGTCCTACATATCTTGTAAATATCAATGGGTACACTTGGCATACGAAAAATGTCCGCTAGCATGGAAATAAGGTAACATTTTAGGTAGAGAGATTTAGAGGAAATTTGTGTAGATTATGTTAGTATATTCATAATATGATAACTTTAATAACATAATTGATAAAACTTAATTTGCGGAAAGTACTTTACGATAGGAAAGGTATATTAATTGAGCAGAAATTTATTTAGTAAAATAGATAATTTTGTTCACTCAGATAGGATAGTTCGTTGTTGTTCAATAAGCGGTAGCAGGTAAGTCAAACATTCGTCACACTTCAACCGGTTATAGCTCTTAAACGGTATGCGTAACAAACAATGTTGTACAGATCAAAACTGTAGAAAATTTTGTGCTGATTATTTTTATATATCAAGACGATATACAAAAGTGTCAGTTTTTGAGTTAAAAGCATAAAACTGAGGGAAATTCCTTTTTTCATGTTTTTCGGCTACAACTAATATTCCAACAAAACAATTTTAGTGACAAACCTCATATTCGTTATCAACACCTCAAAAAACATAAAGTATAAAAAAAACTACAACTCCGCCAGAATTTTATTAAACCACCCCTTTTCAGAAAAGAATGGGGTGGCAACTACAATGGTGTGTTAGTATTAGTGTTTAACTATATTTTATTAAACTAACTAGCCACCTTCGGCAACCCGCTTGTTTTCCGGGAATTTAATTTCAAATGAATCTCTTATGCATAATTTGATATCAATGATTCATTTAACAAAGAGATTTTAAACTTCGAATTGTGATAGACATTTAATCCGAATTCTTTTAGTAGTCCTGCACCCGTTCTGTTCATTGTCTGTATGAACGTCCCTATTCTAGTCAAGAACCTTATCCATTACTTTTTGACTTCTGCTTTGAAGATTCCTTTGACTTGGCATTACACCGGAAGTGGGAATGTTAAAGTTTTTAATGTAAATCACTAAACAGAAAACTCGTCTATAAGATACCAATTCAGTTGGCATACAAATTTTTCTCCATTATTAATATCGTTTCCCTTGTTATTCAATAATTGAAATGTATAATTCTAATAATTGTTTTTCCTCCTACCCGTTTCCAAATAGAATACATTCAAAGAGCTAACAGAGGGCGCTGAAATCTCAAAATCAGAAGTAAATGTAACTACTTCATTTATTTATTACTCCCTTCAAAAGATGACGAATTCAACTCTAACTTTCGTTTACCAGCCCGGACATAAAAGGCCAAGCTTCTAATAAAATAAAAATGAACCCCAACTGGAACTTAATTTTTTTCTTTTCGTAAAAAATTATATATAGAAAAAGCTTGAATTAAAATAGTGGTAGAGCTCATAAAACGCGTTCATTCACATCCAGTGTTAATTTTTTCTTCCTTTATTGTAGTAACTATGTCTGGAAAATGAAGGTAAGTGTGAATGATTCTAAAGAAATTTGGTCAAGTACAACTTACTGAATTCTTTCGTAACCATAAGCCCAGTCACCCCGACCTGCCTAGACATACGGGTTTTCACTGAATGGCAGTCGTTGCAATACAAACGAGTACTGAGGTTGGGTCCTAATGGCCAACACAGCCTCACGGCTCTACCCCTCCCGTAGGTGGTACGTACTATCACTGAAGGGGGGACTGCGCACCCAGATTTATGTAACCCTAGGCGGGCCTTCATATGAAACCTGAGCCACTCATCCACATTTCGTGGTGCCCACATCAGTAGGGTAATGAATTCGTTCGTAAGCAAAATTTTAGTCCGGCGTTATGTCAAGAATAATTGCACTCTTCAATTTATGAATGTTCTTGCATATTAATTTTATTTATTGCAAAACAGAAATTTTTAGTATGGCGTTTGACAGTTTACGAAAAGAAACTTCTCGAAAAACACAAAAATTATAATACTAACATAGTATCTAAAATGGATTGTTTGAAAAGTAGTTTCGTTTTAATCTATATATTAATATTTAAATCTTCATATGAAATATTTGAATCTGAAAAGTCTCAAAATTATTCGAAATCATGTGCACCATGCATAAACTAAATTTCTGCATTCAGAACACTGCACTAATTTTGGCTTAAAAATATGCAGAATAAAGAAACTGCTACAAGACATTTAAGTGTACAGTTGAAAATCTTCTGACTCGTAAAGATATTTTCACGCGATATAAGTACCACTTCCATGTTTGCATCTTGCTTCGCCATGATTTTCGAAACATATTCTACATGTAATAGTATGCAACAACTTATAGTAAATTTTGAAACAACTTAGTATACTTGGAAATTGCCATTTCAAGGAATAGGAGGAACTTTCAAACCCGGTGTGTATTTGGAGCACCATGTATCTCTTATCGAAAACAGAGATCCAACAAACTTCATTGTAAAATGTTTACCAAAGGAAAATAAACTATTTTACAAGCCTTTTAAATAGTAGAAAAGGATTAAATACAAATAATAACTAAAAAAAAAAAACTTTACACTCCCTATTTTTATGAAGAACATCATATTTTGGAAAAACAAATAATATGAAACGGAAACGAGAGACATAAGCGGTTTTTAGAGTAGGGGCTGCTGCTTTGAGAAACTTCTTTGTAGTTCTTTTCTGAGTTGAAGAGCAATCACTGATCATTCCGTTAAACGCAATTGAATGTAATCCTATTGCAAAGGCTAGAAAGAATAATTTGCGTTTATGAAGTAAAATCTTGCTTTCAACATTATCACAACTAGAGGTTTCTTCTATTACCCTTTGGATTTAAATAGATTTCATTGAATATCAAGAACGCTGGGTGATAATTTCAGAAAAAAATGATTTATAAAAATTCAGATATAAAAAATCGTTTTTACAATGCAACAGTATAAAAATCTATTTTTTTATTGCTTTTTAACAAACAAAATAAAAAAATAAATAATAAATAAATTTAACTCTAAAATTCAATTTCGGATTTTCTGGAAGAAATCTTTCTGAACAATTTTTTGAAGATAAATTTTGTCCTCTAGGAATAAATAATTCAAAACAAAATGTAATTTCAATTTTTTTAATCTTGCAAATTTGTCTGGATTAAATACCAATATTTTCAATTCAAAAGTTAAAATAATTAACTGTGAAATGGACTTAATGGAAAAAAGTTTATTTTATTTAACATCAAATGAATTTATTGTCTGTTGATATCAAAGATCTAGGCTACATTCTACTCTTAATCAGATGCAATACCAGGCCTGCGAATTTTAACTTTTTAATTGTTGTTTATTTAAATTCATGTAAATTATATGATATTTGTTATGCCAATTTTAAAAACAATATCCATATTTCTGTACCACGGAAGGATTTTTAGCAATTGCTAAATTAAAAATTTCGTATTTGAGCAATTTTTAAAAAAAATCTCGTATAAGCAATTTACAATATATTCATCATTTGAATAAATTTACTTACAAAAAATAATTCAAAAAATTAAATAATAATCAAATATATATATAAAAACAATGCAAATTTATTTTACTTTCTCATTAAAATAACGCTTATATTCTTCAGATTTTGTAACTGGTTCATTGCTTCTTAAGGCCCAAAATTATTCACATCCCAATGTCTTTTTAATAGTTTTGCATGCATTTTATTTCTTCTTGAATTATCTGATCCATTTCTTCACTCAGTACCAGTGGTGGTTCGTTCATTAGGGATGCAGTGCTGCAGTCTACCCCTGAAATTCTTTGAAAAGCTTGTATTTACGTTTTTATTCTAATTGGCTTTCTTTCCTACTTTGAGAGTTCAATGTTCAGCAAAAATGGCAAAATATTAATAAAAAACTTAAAAAGAAGACGGTTAATCAATCAAGAATTAAGTAAGAGAAATACCAGATCTGCATAGAGTTTTGCCCGTCCTATGGATAACAATTCAAGCACTCAGCAACACCTAGCGCTCAGTCGGAAGAAAAAATCTCTGAAATTAGAAGCCCTCGAGTTGCGATTTTCACAGTTCTCGTTTGGTGCAACTTCCGCCTTTGCATTCCTCATTTGCCTTCTTTTCGCTTCCTCTAATCTTTAAATAGTTTTAAATCAAATCCTGGAGGAAATGTAATTTTTCACTCCTTTATTTTTCAGGGGGTGATGATTACAAACCTATGGTTTGCGACCAAACATTTTTGTAGGAATTTTAGTTATAGCCAAAGAACTTCAAAACATTTTTTCCTTATCTTTCCTTATCAAAAACGATCGATTTTTAGTATATCATCATTAGATACCATAATAAGCACAATAGTTTCTACAACTTAGGTCTGTATAACTTTTGCAGCACTCCTTGTTTCTGATCTGACGAGCCGCCACTGCTCAGTTCATCAAGATGTTCAAGAAAATACTCAAGCTGGGAGAGCAAAAAAAGGTCTTTTTAATCTCATGGTAAAACACATTTATTCAAAGTTCTGCTGCCATGGCAAAATTAGGATCCTAGTAATTTCTATAAAATTTCTGAATGACGTATTTAAAAGAAACTCTTGATTTTTGCTTGATCGATTTCATTTTGCTCTCAAATTTTTTATCCTTCATTAACCGTCTTATATCTGACTTCACTTTCTGACACTATCACTTTCTTTGATTTTAACTGCCGAACTGTTTGGAATGCTATTAATTAAATATCGAAAGCAAAGACCCTTTTAACCCAAAGCTTTCAGCCCTAATTTTATGTGCGAGGGCGGTAAGAGGACTTGTTCTGGTTTCATTAAGTTATGCGGAATCACCTACTTGTATCCTAAATTTAAAATTTTCATAGATACCTTTATTTTCTTACCCAGTATTGGCATTTTTAGACAAGACATTTTTGTATTTCCATATTGCTGGAATAAAGGAATGGTCAAAGTTTTTTAAAGAAACCCACAAATTTCACATTTAAATTCTTGATATTTTATTTTAATGGGGGAAAATCAAAGTTTTCGTACAAATAGTTCAAAATTATGAATGGGCTACAGGAATTGAAGAAAGAACTTTACCATTATGCAGGAAGACAACTTTTAAGCTTCTCCTGTTAGAATCTATAGTCTTCACTGAGATAACTCATCATCAGTGGTGGAAGATGAATTAGCTATAAGTCCAGGAATATCTATAGAGTAAACAAGTGATTCTTAATGAAGAAAATAACTGGTAAATTCTTTTTCTCAATTTCTGTACTAGTAAAATGCTATTCTTATAGCATGTAAATTTCTCTTTTTAAGTTGTGATTCTAAAACTTGAGCACTTTCTTTTGAAAGATTTAAATTGGGTACTCGACTTGTGTAAATTTGTGTTTCAGCATTTGTTGTTGGGCTTGCGTACACGTACAGTTTTATTTCATTATTTTACTGCTATTAGTGTAGTATTGTATTTTTTATTTATTATTTTCCTTCTACTCAGAAACTGATTTTTAATTGAAATAACATTGCTTTTCATTCAATAATATTTCGCAATAATTTTGTTAAATAGACCATTCCCCTTTTCGATCTGTGAAAAATATGTGAGTGATAGAAAAAAATTGTAATTTTTGTGATCAGTGTTGCGAGGTTCTAATAAATAAAATTAATTAATTCAATTTAATTAATGAATTAATATTTGAAAAAATTCTATTAACATCAAGTGTCATCCACTACAAGTTTAAAAAATGTATTTGAACTTGAGTGGATGAATAAAAAGTATTTTATTAACGATTGAAAATTTGAAAAAGAAATATATATATAGGGAGAGTGTGAACTAATAGTAGAAATTGAATGATGGTTCCTTTATATAAACAGCGCTCATTATGTCACCGATATTACTTAACAAAGAGGCGAACACTGTATTAGTATTTCGTAAATACGTGAATAAAATGTTTATTATGCTGCATTTTTCTTTCACAGTGAACATTTTCATTTTCGAGCCAAACAAACAATAAGATATCTAGAGCTAAATTGAGTTTAAAGTAAAATCTTCGCTCTAAGTTAGGAATGTGAATTGTAGAACAGAAGCGAAGAATAGCATATGATCCGCTGGCAAGTGTTTGTTGCATTTTCTTAACACTCTGACTGCTTATCCCGCGATTGGCGAGGATTGGAAGTAACTTAGTTTTCTGCTGCATCCTTCGATATTCGCAAGCCAATGAAAAACCTTGGAAAAGTGACAGCGTTGAATCGTATTATAGTAATAATACGATTCAACGTATTATTACTATAAAGCCTTGTACATAAATATAAATTCCCTTCTTTCAACAGTATTTGAACAGGTTTTAGAACATTGGATCTAAATAGCAATTTTAAAAAATTCGGTATTCAGAGGGTTAATCGATTTCCAGTTTTCCCAGGATTTCTATAGCAATAAGAATAGGAGAAACAGTTATTTTCTTAATTAATGTATATTCCATCTGATGAACGAAATCCATGAATGCGTTTTTTCTGCAATATGAACACAAAATTTTTAAAGCAGTTATTTAAAAATTTACATAAAAATTTCTTTGATATGCAGAAGCAGTTTTCCTATTGAGAATCTAAGATTCGTGATACAAGTTTATATGTAGATATTTTTGACATATAAGTTTGATTAAGTTTGGTCGAAGGCCAAATGCCCTTTCCGTTTCAAATGATATTTGATAAATCTCGGCTAAAAAATACCATGTAAACCTAAAATATACAAATTTTAAAAAAATCACATTCAAATTCGATAAAAAGAGATTTCCGATATGGGGTTCTAGTGTATCTCTTCACCTTCGCATTAATTTTGTCAGTTAATGGTTTATTTCAAAGATTGTTTCTTTGAAGAAGATTCTGTATTTCGGAAGCATTCTTACCATATGCATGTAGGAGTTTACAGGAGAAACGTTTCATTGATAATTTTTTTATTTAACATAACGCTCAAAAATAACTTCGCGTCATATTGTCTTTTCAGTATTCAGAAAATAAGTTCGTTATTTTTTTTACCTTTTCATATTCGAAAGAGAAAACAGCGTTTTTACCTCGATCATTTAATAAATGATGATTATTTATATTTCCACGGATTCTAAAAACCATTTCTACAATAATATCTGAGTAGCTATCTTCCCATGTGTATGTGAACACAATAATTAAAAACCTCCATGAGCAAGATTGATGAAACCTGAGATTTTGTCTTAACACCCAAATTGTTAACATGTCTAAATTAAGATCAAATTCGTTACAGGAAAGAATAGCTTTTACATAAAGCATAACTTCTTTTAACAAGCAGCACCACCAATCTCTATTTTTTTTAAATTTCAAGGCGAAAGAAAATACTCAATTTTCAGCAACCTATAACGAACAGTTCTGAACTTTTCAAATATCGGATATGAACAAGAGACATGATGTTCCTTTTAGATGTGAAAACAAATCAGAAATATTCGTTATTGGTTGACAAAAATTAAATCTTTTCTTCCTTCTTGAAATTTCAAAATATTGTGATAGGTGGTGGTGCTTGTTAAACGACAATTCATTTTCTTCATTACATTATGAAATTACGAAAATTAGGGTACTGCTTATAAAGATATTTCTATAATCACATTTTATCATTCGGTCCTTAAATGAATATATTATACATTTTTAGAATTGTATTAATATACCTACAAGCTGTCATTCGCATTAAAAAAATATTATACTCATTTTTAGTTACGACGTCTTTTAAAATTTTAAATTGTATAGTGAATATACACATCTAAAGAAAATAGACGTTACAGTCTACCGAAAAATTCATGCGTGGCGCGCTCGTCCACACTTTTCTTCATACAGAACCGTACTTCACATACTATTCAATCATTATAAATGTGTTTGCATCTCATTTGCAAAATCGAACAACTTTCTTGCACTTGTTATCTGCTTTTACAATGTTAAATTGTCTTTAATATTAAATAAAATGCTCCTTTTTTAAAGCTTCATAAATATTTTAAAATATCCTCTAATTTTTGTGAGTTGTGTATCAAATGCAATTAATTGATTGCATTTTAAGTTGACTGTAATTGACATAAATGTTTCAAAGAATTATATTTATCACAAAGTTACGTCACATAAATCAAACTCGCTGAGTGTATATTTTAATTTAAATGCATTATCTTTGATATTTTATTTATTCGTCGAAAGATATCAGAATTACTAAATGTAAAACAGCTGCAACAAACCGTCTGTGGGAAAAGTAGTTTTGGATGGTTCAGGAAAAAGTTTAATGAAGAACATTTTTTAAAAAATATTTGATTGTTTAATGCTTAAACAACATAATTTTGGACGTTATACACGAAACAATCACTGAAGTATACGAGAAGCACTCCTGACTTTCCATAGAAACCTTTGAATTAATTTATTGAAATATTAATAACTGCTTCAAATACTAAACTGAACTGATTTAATACTAAACTGCTAGAATAATTTAAAAGGTTTCTGCTAACTTTAACTTTTAGGCTACGGGGACTTAAACCAGAAAAATCTCCGTTGAATGTGGGGAGTGAAATTCTCAGTGGTGTCTGGTACAGCAGAGGTACCGACCCGCATTTAAATGTTAGCAATTTTCTGGTACAACAGATAGGACAACCCGTAATGAAAAGGTTAATGGTTGGCCAGTAGTACAAAACTAATCACATTGATTGTTTAGCATATAAACTTCTAGTGAGGTAAATTTTATTAGTTCTACGCTTTGGTCATGAATCACATGAACACAGATTCAAAAACTAAACTCACCACTTTGCCCTTGTGGTCGACCAGGTGACGCGGATCACTATGTTTTCCATCGCCCGCTGACTAAGGAGCATCATCTTAAAGAACCCGCACTGAATCACCGGATAGAGTTGTTGAAAAATTTATTGAGAAATAGGGAGGGCATTTTTCGACTTGAAAAGATCTTCAGATTCTGTGGGGATATGTGCAATAGGCTTAATCAGTACTGAGTCTTTGGACTTGATTGGAGTGTGTCCGGTTTCTGGAAATTTTCATTATTATTATTTTCTTCAACTAGTCTTCATTCCAATACTCGGTTAACTATTCTCAGTTTTCGACGGTTTTTGGAATTGTTTTGTTTTCTTTTAAATTGTTAACTTGTCCATTGTAAAATTTTTGTTAGATCTCTTGTGTGCTCCTGTGCGGTTCTTGGAATACTAATTGTCTCTCTATTTTTGTTTGCAATTGTTTGGTTTTAAATGCTATTGATTTTAATTTGGTTATCTTAATTTTTTTAATGTGTTTTGTCTTTTTAATGTTAAGCTTTTTGTGCTTTTGCTCCGGTTTTTGCGTATTGTGTTTTTGCTCTTAATCTTTTTCTGGTTTGCGTTTTTAATATTAAGCTTTTTGTGTTTTTGCTCTTAATCCATTTGTGCTTTGTGTTTTTGGCTCTTTTTCCTTTTTTGAGTTTATGGTTGTAAACGATGATTTTTAAATTGTTCTGCTCACCCCTTGGAGTCCTTTGTAAATTGTTTTTAATGTAGTTCATTTCTTCTGTTTTATGTATCCCCTCCGGCCTGTGCAAGGCCTTACACCCTCTTAGGTAGGATGGGCCGGGGTGGTTCGTAAGTAAATAAATAAAAAATCACTTGTACAAATTAGGCGTAAATTAAACTTCAATACATCACCACTTTATTAAAAAATCATACTGTTTTATAAAAGTTTTATTACCTATTTTGTCCAAAATATTACTTCAATTTTTTTACATCGAACAGCACTTCTATAGAGGTTGCTGGTGTGGAGATAATGTAAGAACATTTCACTATCTGAGTTTAGTTTACATGAAATAGCAAAAGTTAAGCAGTTTTCCGCATGCCAATTTCGAAAACAATTGCAACGACCCCAAACTCGCGGAAGATAAATTTTCAAGCCTGCTTTGATTGGAATTGGAAAGGGGCATTACTTCTATTGAAAATTTACCTATTGAATGGTGCATTTAAAAACCGTTATCAATTTAATTCTAACTTGTATCTTATTACTAGTTTTCATTACCTCAAAATCTTAGTGAATAATCCTTTTTTTTTTTTTCTTTCCGGTGACCTATGGAAAGAAAGTTTTACGCATGTACATACTTTATAACTGTGTTGTCCTTAAGCCAAATTCTTCTTTTCACTTCTTTCTTTAGTCATTTTGAAGGTAATTATCAGTTATTGCTAGTAAAATTGCATTTATGAATGGAAACTCCGGAGAAAAAATCAAACTAGTTCTCGATGGTTTAATAAATGAGGTAATTTCTGTGACATATTATGATTTTGACATATTATGATATATTTCCCAAAAATTCTGTATTTTAATTTTCATAAGTTATATTTCTTGTTCTTCTAATTCGATTTTTTTCGATTCATCATTTGCATACTTCTTTAAAAGATATCGTACCGCCTCCTGAAATCGTCTTTTCGACACAAACATAAAAATGAAATCAGAAATCTAAGAAATGTTTTTTGCTAAAGCTTTTGCATTTGTTTATCCTTCATGAACGATTTTCTTCTGAATAATATTTAATTTTTTCAAATCATCATACGAATTAAAAAACAAAAACAGAGAGATTTGTGTCAATAACAAAATATCTTTAAAATCATTTTTCAATAGTTGTTACACAATTAAACAGCTTACAGGCAGTAAAGCTAAAGTCCGACTTCTATATACAGAATTAGCAGATTTGTAGAACATATTTATAAATACAAATTTGGATTCGTAGACATTGAAATGTACTAAAATACATATTACAAATTTTCATCGTTTTCTTAATGAAAGAAATTATTTTATTTTTTTAAATTGACAAAGTCTTATATGAATCAGACCATCAAAGAAATTCATTTTAAAAAATGCACTATCAAATTAGCAAATTTCCTTATACTGTCCTAAATAAATGCGTGCTCCTATTCCTTTGTATATAGTATTTTCTAATATCTGTTTGAGCAATATGTCCTGCAAAAGCGGTTTAAAATTATATTAAGTTTTATTCAAATAAATAAATTTATCGTACTTGATTAGATCGTTGCGACTAAATCGCAAGCCATGTTGGATAGTTTGGTGTGCTTCCGTAACTTGTTATCAAGACGGTTTTTTGGTTTTTCCATTAATTAATCATCTTTGTCATCAACATCTTTGGGTTCATCTTGACCAAAGCAGTCGTCGAGTCTTTTCTGATCGATGGAGAATTCAAACACAATTAAGTTCTCGGCCATCTGTAAAATTTTTTCGAATTCAATACGTCATTTATTCGCCCCAAAGAATCGAGCTTCTTCCAAGCGTCTATTCTGCACATTGGCTAATGTGCTTTTACATAATCCCAGATTTATTGATTTTCTGTAGACCTTTCATATTTTGATGCGAAGAGCAATAGCTTGAGAACTACTTTTTTGATAATTAACTTTTACAAGGAGTTACAGCAAATAATTCTCGTTCAACTTAAATAAAAAATGAAAAGCAATTTCCCAATTAAAAGAAACAATTTCCATTACTGATTTATCATGCGTTTGACGGGGTTATTTACTCTCTTTGTAAAAATTTATCCTGTCATCCATGAGTTTTTTGGTGAAATCATAGTCAACCTCCAGTGATTTAACCCTTCTGAAACAATGTAATTTTTCCATTTTCCTATTAGAAGGAATTTAACTTTTCTTACAGGTCGTGTTCGCATAAACGACAAACGTCATTCAGTCCCTACTATAATGTCCATAATAATATTTAAATTAATTTTTTTATGAACACAGTGTTTAAGGTAGTGTCTTTGCTCTTCTAATATATAAAATTGCTTTCCTGCATGTCTCATTTTGTCGGATTGATTTTGAGGATATTTATCAGCATCTTTAGGTCGAATTTTTTGTCGAATACGAAACTTATTATTTTTATGTCGTATAATATATAGTAAAATGTTGTTGACAAAAGCGTTTATTAAAGCGAGCCACGGAGGGTATAATTTTGTGACTACGTAGTCATTCCCTTGACAGAAAATTTATCCATATTTGAACTCCGATGGCGAGTGGTCTTTGACAACGTTCGCCATTCGAGTTCTCTTCCATTTTTCCATTCTAATTATTTTCTTTTATATGTTTTAATTGATTTAATTATTAAAGCATGATTTTTTTGTTGTTTGATTCTGTAATAATTCGTTCGTTAAATTTGAACAATTTTGTTGATGCAATCACTGAATGCTGCATGCAATGGCGCTCAAAATGTGTATTGTTATCGCTATTGTTTCCTTCTTCTGTTTCTTCTGTATTTTTCTTTTTTGAATTCAATTATTTGTATTTTGTATTTTATTGGAAGCTGCAGCATTTTTGCGCTATTCAGTCTAATACAAATTTACACTGCTTTTTAATTTTGATATTTTTGTTAAATTATATTAATTGTAATTGTTTCTAATGATCAGCGCATAATATCTCTTTTGCATGATGCTTACAACGATATCACTTTAAATAGCCGTTATATCACCTTGAAACCAGAGACTTGTTATCCCCTCAATAATTTTTTTCTTATTTATGTCAATAAGTAAGTTAATTTTATGAAGGAAATGGCATGCAAATTTTTCTCCAATTTTAACATCGTTTCCCCTCTTCTACAATAATTGAAATTAAAAAATCTGATAATTGTTTCTCCCCTACCTGTTTCCAAATAGAATACATTCATACAGCTAACAGATGGAGCTGAAGCATGAAAATCAGAAGTAAATGGTACCACTTTATTTTTTTCCTAGTACATTCAAAAGATAACAAATTTTACTTTTATTTACCAGCCCGGACATAAAAGTGCAAGCTTTAAATTGAAAATGTGAAGAAAGTAGTTAAGAATTGTGTTCAATTTTTAAAAAAATATATATATAAAAAGATTTAATTAAAATAGTGGTAGAGCTTTCAAACATGTTCATTCACATCTAATGTTTATTTGTACTTTCTTTATTGTATAAACTATGTCTAGAGAATTAATGTATATATATATGTATAAGCATGAATGATCCAAAGAAATATATTTCAAGTAATACTTACCGACTTATTTCGTAAGCAAAATAACACTCTCCAACAGGTCTTAAGTAGAGAATAATGTCTTTCAGAGCGCTCTTTTCAATTGATGATTTAATTTCCTTTATTGCAAAGCACCATTTTTTTAACATGGTAGTTCACACTTTACGAAAAGAAACTTCTCGAATTTCACAAAAATTATCATGCAAAAAAAGTACCTAAAATGGAGAATTAGGAAAGCAGTTTCGTTTTAATTAATTTAATAATATTTAAATATTCATCTGAAATATTTGAATCTGAAATAATTCTGCATTCATATCAGTGCTTTAATTCTGGCTTAAGAATATGAAAAGTAAAGAAAGTGCTACAAGGCATTTAAGTGTTCGAGTGAAATTCATTTGACTCGTGAAGATATTTTCACGCGATGTAAGTTCCACTTGTACGTCTGCATCTTGCTTCGCCATGATTTTCGAAACATATTATACATATAATAGAATGCAACAATACATAATATAATTTAAAATAACATTGTATAACTGGAAATGGCCAATGACCATTTCAAACAATAGGAAGCACTTTCAACCTCGGTATGTATTTGGAGCACCATGTATCTCTATTTGAAAACAGAGGTTCAACAAACGTAATAGGAAAATGTTTACCAAGGACAATAAAACATTTTACATGCCTTTTAATAAACTTTTAAAATTGTACATAAGGATTAAATACAAATAATAATGAAAGCTTAATACAGTGAAATCTCTTTTAGCGGCCACCCCTCCGTTCCGAGAAATTTGGCCGCTCAGAGGGGGTGGCCGCTCTGAATGGTTTTCGTTACAATTGCAAGATAATTGATATAATATATAATATAAGCAAATCTGACGAATATTTCGTATTTAAAATGAAGTTTGAGACTTATCTAAAGAGAAAATAGTACTTTATTTAATGAATTTTTACATTTTTTGGAAAAGGATACAATTTGTGGCTGTTATAAGTTTTTACTCTTCTCGGAAATTAATATTCTTTCAAGTTCTTTTTTCAGTTTAAAAAGCAAATTTCTAACCTATTCGTTTGTCATTGCTTCGGAATTTCCGATGAGTTCATATATTTTACCCAAAGTCGCTTGAGTTGAAAGTTTAGCTTGCTGACGATTACAAACTGTATCAGAAAATTTCTCGTCAGAGACGGTATTAGAACCTGAAAGTCACAAAAATTCATTTGTAAAAACGTTTATATACTCAAAACATACTGGTTAGTTAATATAAATCAATAATTTCAGATTGAATTAAAAGCATTTAAGAAACGCTTACCTTCGGCAGACTCGTTAACCAAAAGGCGTTCCTCCCAATCGGCACTGTAATCATGAAAGCACTCCACTGCTGCTTCGTGCTGGATGGATTCGGGATCGTACTCTATTCCGGCAAGTTTCGAGAGCTCTGCTAATTGATCTTCTGCCGTCGATTCGTCGAATAATTGTCTCTCGACTTCTCTGCTATTGATTCCACAGTAACGAAGCATTTAGTGATCTCTTCTTGACCTATTTTTTCCAGGAGGTTTAAATCCAGCCAACAGCATCTACCGACATAAATTTTCTATGAAAGTTCACCAGCACTTTCGCATCCATCCATACGTGCAATGACGTGTAGCAGAGCGCACTGTCTATATTCCATCTGGAAACATTTTATAACTCCGCGATCTAACCCTCTGAGTGGTTCGGTCTTCTTTGTAAAGTGATTCGAAAAGCGAGCGATTAAAGAACCTTTATCTGTTTTAAAAGTGTGCCTTCCTCCCAACAGAAAATGTTCCGAAAGCGCTGCAGATGGAGTCTCTTCCCCCCCTCTGAACTAGGAACGATCAGCACCCCCCATGGAGGGGATAACCGCAAGAATCTGTTCTATTCATCTTGGAACCTATTCAAACTACAGTGCTAGGGGAATTCTAGGGTATTTCTCTGGCCCGGGGTTTATTGCTTTCGGAAGACACCATCTGTGGCGTGACTGAATTACACTTCATGTCTTCAAGATGCCCTCATTCTGCACATTGCCCGTGTCCATAACACCAGATGACAAAAATAAACGCCGTTAGACCAGACAAATGCCAGACCGTTGGGCCAAAAAAATGAACGCTATATTACTTATTTTTTATGTTGTGAGTTTCTAAAAATATGAACATCATTGAAGTTGCATGAAAGCTGATATTCTTTAGATGTCTGTGACTTCAATTTATTTGTTGTTTATTAATAGTTGTATTTTAGATATTGGCTGTACTTTATATTATTAGTTGTCTTTTTTATATTCTTGACTTCAATTTATTTTCAGTCTACACGTCAGTATATTAGTCTACGAATGTAAAAATAATTTCCCTAATTTTAAATATCAACAACAATGCCATTTATATATATATATATATATATTTTACTAATCTCTGTTGGCACTATAAAACTTTTCATATTGTTTCTTGATTTAGTATTCGGTAAAAGGTAGAAAATTTAGAGCCGATCACAAATATAAACAGCGATTAACTGGATTAATCCGTTTTGTATGCACATAAACACTTATTATATAGATAGTCACATAATAATCTATATTCCAAAATAGCCAACGATAATCAATATATATGAAGGATTATAAATAACCTTCTTAACCCTGAATAATGTTTTAAATAAAATAATATACTACAAGCCTTTTGTAATGAAACTCGTTACATATGCGTTTTAAGAGAACGAGTTAATAATTCTCAAACTAAAGGTTACATTTTGAAAACTAATGCGCTAAATATTGGAAGAAATAGCTTATTCATATACCTTTATTTAGTACGCAAGAGATTATCTTCTATTATAATAAACGGAAATTTAATCCACCTGAAATTTGAAACTTTGATACTATTGTCCAGGTACTAGAGCATCCAGTCGCAAATTTTTCAAAATTAAATTTGGGGGCGTTCAAATATTACGTAAGCACCCAAGGGGGGGAGGGGATATGCGATTTGCTTATTTTTGTTGACAAGGGAGGAAGGGGAGTGAGAGTGATGCTTACGTAAGATATTAAAATCACTTTATTTCCGAAAATCTCTTGTAACTTGCACAAATAATTTAATTAAAAAAAATTAAATTTGAAAAAAAAGATAAATTTGGCAAAAGAAAATTGATTTTTGTAAGCTTAAACTTGAAATTGTAAGGAAATTAAACTTACATTTTTTTTTTCATTTTAAGCCGAGTTAGAGTTTTTACTTTCACGTACACGAAGTATACAAAGAGAAAATTGTAATCGTCAAGAAATTCGAACTCGAGATTTTGACGAATCTCCATGTTTTAGACCTCCCTGAGTACGAAAAACACAATTTTCGAATTATGTCTGTCTATGTGTCTGTGAACACGATAACTCAAAAACTATTAGAGCTACAGGGATGAAATTTAGTATCTGGTCTTTAAACATAATTTTTAGGTTTCTGTCAAATTTTGGACAAAATCCGTCCACGGGAAGTCTGTCTGTCCGCGGTAATGTGAACACTATAACTGAAAAACTTGAATAGCTAGATGAATAAAATTTGGTACACAGTTTTATCATCATGAATGTAGGTCCGTATAAAATTTTGGGCCAAATCCGTCAAAGGGTTGACTGTCTGTCGGTCTGTATAATCGCGTACTTGAAAAAATTACATCTCCTAAACCCTTTGGCTTAGATAAATAAAAATTGGTATGACGTTTGCTAATATTAATTATAGGTCTGTGCCGAAATTTCGTTTGAATCGGTAACGAAAAAGGCGTTCAAATTGCATAATTAATTTTTCTAATCCGATTCTCCATACGCATGCGTACTGGTAGCAATCTCTGTGCACGCGGAAGGATTACATCACTCTTCCCGATTTACTGCGTACCTGGAAGCACCTCTGCGCATGCACGCAAGCTAACGAACGAGGTCTTCTCCTGTTTTCTCCTCTGCACACGGAGCTTGTGCATTGGCTCAGTTGATAAAAATAAATATTGCTGTCTTTTAATACATACGTATCTCTTTCAATATGATTTTTCACCTAAATATTTTACTATCACTATAATCTACAATGAAAAACCTTCTGATAGTCATTGAATCTGGATTACAGTAGGTTCGATTTTTATCCACGCAGGGGAAGGAAATGACAAACATTTGAGAAGATACGAGAAAGTTTAGGGAGATCACTCCCTGCTGGTTTTATGAATTAAATTCTAAAATTTTAAAATTAGATTATTATTATGTTATACGTTTTGTAAAAAAAGAACGGGAGGTACTTATTTACATAATTATACGAGGGGTTTGCGATTTGCTTATTTTTGCTGACAAGGGGAGGGGTTCAAAATACAAAAAATGCTTACAATATCTAGACCGTTCCTTTAATTATTTATTTATAATTTTTTTTATTGAATGTAATGGCATATTGAGGATTAAAGTTTTTACCCGATTGAGAATTGGACAATTAGGGTTAAGACCACATACCAGTTCATTTATCTAAGTCGTTGGTGTTTAGAATTATCGTGTTCACAAGCATGGGATTACAGAAACCAACAGACGGTTAACGCGTCGAGGATTTCGTCCAAAATTTAATACGACCTACATTCCTAATTTTAAAACTGTGTACCAAATTTTTATCTATCTAGCTGTTTAAGTTCTGACAATTGATCGTGTTGATATGAACCTAACATACAAATTTTCCTTGGACGGACTTTATTCAAAAATTGATTGAAAATACTAATATTGTATTAAGTCCATATAAAGATTCCTTCTTTCTAACTCTAACCGTTGTTGAGTTATTGTGTTCTAATCATAAATCCAAAATTGTGTTTTTTCGGACTCGGGAGATCTAAACTCAAATTCGTCAAAATCTCGTGTTGAAATTTACGATCAACGATTATAATTTTCTCTTCTTTGTACTTCATTTACTAGAATGTAAAACGATCAAACTTTTTTTTCTATCATTATTATGAAAATGCGCTAGGTACGAAGTAGTGTTATTGAATTTTTTTTTCTACAGACAATTTTTTGCAAACTTCGCAAAATCAAAGAATAAGGAGAAAAATTTAACACCTATTCGAAATTAATCAGGTGCCTTTTCACAATTTATAAATGTCTGGAACGTTATCGGTGTGATATTCAAAAACATTTTTGGGCCTTTTCATACCAAATATAAAGGAAATTTAACTAACATAAAACTGACACTTTACTGTTTTTCTTAAAAAATAAAATTATAGATCTAATTCAAATATTTCATACAGCTTGGAAAATAAATAAGAGTCTCATTATTATCCATTAAAGTTCAGAATGAAAATAAAAACCTGTATATAAATCAGAATTTTATTTAAAAAAATTATACTTTACAAATCACAGCACACACACAAGATATTGTGATAAAACACACTGTCTAGCATGTGACGGTGGAGTTTGGAAATAATTCATTGCCTGAGACAACTATTATTATTAGAAGTACTGTCTTCAAACTGGTTAATAACGTGTCGGGATGCATCATAGGTTTGTAACACATATTAGTGGATTCTTGTCTCATAGCATTTATTAAAATTCAGCTCGCAATTGGCATAAGAGCTACCAAAAGCAATGCAATTCAGGCATTTAGATTTGATCACTTAATGAAGAATGCATATCAGCAAAACCATAACGCTCAAGGAACTAGTGCATAAATACAGTATCATTGAAGTAAGCATTGATATTTTCTTAGAAATGGTTTTGTGTTCTTACATTTTAAAAAAGAAATAAACATTTTCACTGATTATTGAAATAAACTTAAACTGCAGATGTTATCAGACTCTTAATAAGATAACTAAAAGTCTGTTAAGATCACTCAAACGTTAAATTTAGTTGATATTATCCTTTACGTTTCCATGTAAACCAAAATTTTCTCTAACAAAAATACAATATTTTAAAACATAAAAAATAAAATTTTCATCCCTTTTCTTTAACATTTGTTTCAATGTTTGCTCAAAGTGAGCAAAAAATAAATTGAATAATAATTATTTGAAAAAATAATTGTTTTTTTTTCGGAATTTTTTTCATTTTGATGAATTTAAAAGAAATTCTAAGTAGTGTAATATAGAAAACTCGTTTAGAAAGAAAACTGTTATAGTTTTAAAAAATCACACCTAAACCTTAAAGTTATTTTTTTTCAATTCAATGTTATATAACGAAATAAACAACCCCCTCTTTTCTTATCACCCCCGGCTTCTCAAATTTTTCTATGCTTGAATGGGGTATTGAAAGAGATTGGACCACAAAATCTATTTTACTTAACAATTCGATTAAAACATTGAAGCATTGAAATAAAATCTTATATAACATAAGTGTATTACAGGGAAAACACTTGATACATAATACAATTTCAATCCAGGCTGACAAATATTAAACCGAACTTATACAGTATCCAAATTCGGACACACACAACTAGAAAAAAAAATCCAAAACTGACCTTCTTTCTAAAAGAAGACCTCAATGCAGATAGCGTTAAAATGCCCCAAGCCAAAGGGGTGTGGGGTCTTGGATCCTGTGGTATCTCTAATTTGCAGTAAGTACATTCTTATCAGCACTCATTGTGTCGACCGCCACCCTACCCAGCTAATCAATCAAAATGTCACACCAAGGAAGGGGGAAGAAATTCGGCAAAATTCGTTTATCGCACTTTAGAGACAGTTCACAAGACACGTAAATATCCGGGTTGACCGCTTTCGGCGTGTCTCTGACCACACGTTGAAATGCGTGTTTCCCGCTTATGAGGTAGTCCAAGGTCGACGTAGAAATACGTGTGAAACGCTCAGAGGGTTAATGGCTGAAGTTTTGATGTCGTATTTGGCGGTAGAAATAACAGTTTAACACACATTTATTTTTGAAATTTGCGATAATCTATCGACACCGGAAATCATAAAGTCAAAACCAAATATCCTCAATCTTTTACACTCATGCCAATAAAATTACATGATGAATTGAATTAAATATAATAGTAAATTAATGTTGTAAAAATTATATCTACAAAAGAATTCAAATGCTGATTGCGCCAGTCACCACAAGTCGTTGGTAATAGTTTATATGCACGTATAAAATTTACATGCTCTTATCAAGAAGGACATCGAACTATTTACACTTCACACTAATATGGCAAAAAAACCTTGGGTTTCCATTCGAAAAGGCAGAATTCAAAGTGGCTTGTTTTGTGCATAGAGGCTGGAGGCGTTGCGTTCTTTTATCAAACTCCGGAATGAGATCTCTGGTACTTCTACTCTATGTATTATGTCTTGCGGACGAGTTTTCTATTTTGTTTACTTACATTAAAATCCTTGACTATATACAATATAATATACAGAATAATTTTTTAAATATATTATTGAAATTCATCATCTGATTTTCCAAAATATTTAGATATTTCCTTCTCCAAATTCCATTTTTTCCAAAGAGTAAAAAAATGAATATGGTGTCTGCCTTTTTTTTACTCAAATTTGCTAATGTTCAGCTTTTAATACCTTTTCTACATGATGCTTACAACGTTATGACTTGAAATGGCAGTTCTATCACCTTGAACACAGAGATTTGTTATTCCTTGAATATTTTTGTCATATTTATGTGAATAATTAAGTTAAATTTGTAAAGGAAATGGCATGTAAAATTTTCTCCAATTTAACATCTATTCCCATCTTCTCCTATAATTAAAATGTATAATTCTGTGCATTTAGATGCATGGTAATAAGCGCACAGGATCTTCACTTTCTTCTTTATTCTTGACGATACAACACACACAAATTAAACGATCACAAAAGGACACAACACATATTAACAGAACATACACATATTTGAATATTTAGCCGTTGAAAAAGAGCAATATGTGCCTAATTGCACTATGCAGACAAACGTCGGACGAAATACAATACAGCAACAACTGAACTGACAATGAAACCTATTGAGACTCCTCTTGAACTGCATTGCATATATTTACAAGGTATGCACAGCTCCATCTATAGACAACATTCATTTACATATTTAGTATATGGATAATAATAAATAAAAGATAACGATTACAAATAAGATTACAGATTTCATATACATGAACAAATTCTGATTATTGTTTTTCCTTCGACCTTTTTCGAAATCGAATATATTCATGCAGCTAACAGATGGCGCTGAAACCTCAAAATCACATTTAATTGGTACAACTTCGTTTATTTCCTAGTACATTCAAAAGATGACTTTTACTTTCGTTTACCAGCCCGGACATAAAAGTCCAAGCTTTAAATTAAAGAAATGTACCATCTAACCATGAGTGTTGTTGGCTGCTAAAAGAAAAAACTGTATATAGAAAGAGATTTAATTAAAATAGTGGTAGACCTCTCAAACCACGTTCGTTCACATCTTATGTTATTTCTACTTCCTTTAATTTATAAACTGTATCTAGAAGAGTAATGTAAGTGTGAATGATTTCAAAGAGATTTTCTTCAAATAATACTTACTGAATTATCTCGTATGCAAAATGTCAGACTCAAACAGGCGTTAAGTTGAGAATAATTTCTCTATTTTCAATTGATGATTTTATTTTCTTTATTACAAAACACCATTTTTTAACATGGCAGTTAACAGTTCACGAAAAGAAACTTCTCGAAGTTCACAAAAATTATAATATTAACATAGTATGTGAAATTGAGAGTTAGAAAAGCAGTTTCGTTATAATTTATTTAATAATATTTAAATATTCATCTGAAATATTTGAATCTGAAATATCTCAATATTATTCGAAATCATGTGCACCATGCAGAAACTAAATTTCTGCATTCACTGCATTAATTCTGGCTTAAAAATATAAAGAGTAAAGAAGGTGCTACTAGACATGTAAGTGTTTGAGTCAATTTATGTGTAAATATATTTTCACGCGATGAAAATACCACTTGCTTCGCCAGGTTTATCGAAACATATTGTACATACAATAGTGCGCAACAACGCATAGTATATTTCGAAACAACACATTATACTTTGAAATGGCCATTTCACAGCGTAGGAGGTAAATTCAATCTTGTTATGTATTTGGAGCACCATGTATCTCTATTCGAAAACATAGATTCGAAAGATTCTTCATTGTAAAATGTTTACGAAAAGACAATAGAATATTTTATAAGCCTTTTAAACAGTAGAAAAGGATTAAATAGAAATAATAACTCAAAAAGCAGAAATCGGTATATTCCCCATGTTTATGAAGAACATCATTTTTTGGAAAAACAGATTAAATGAAACCGAAACGAAAGACATTAGCGGATTTTAGAGTAGGGACTGTAGCTTTAAGAAATTTTTGTAGTTCGGTTTTTTTTCTGAGTTGAATAGCAATCACTGATATGTCCATTAAACGTAATTGAATGTAATCCCGTTACAAAAGTTAGAAAGTTTATTTTGTGTTTATGAACTAAAATCTGGCTTTTTTTTAAAAATTATCGCAATTACAGGAGTCTTCAGTTACGGTAAGGGTTTAAATAGATTGCATTGAATATCTAGAACGCTGGATCATAATTTCAGAGAAAAGTGATTGTTGAAAATTACAAATTGTTTTCAAATACAAAAAAATAGATTTTATAATGCACCAGCATACGAATGCAGATATTTTATCGTTTTTAAATAAAAATAAGTAAATAAAAAATTAATTAATTAAACTTCTAAGATTCAATTTCCGATGTTCTGGAAGAAATCGTCCTACACATTTTTTTGCAGATAAATTTTGTCTTTAAGGAATAAATAATTCAAAATGAAATGTAATTTTAACTTTTTTGTCATGGAGAAAAGTAGTAAAGAGATAATTCAAATATTTTTAATATTTCAAGTGTTAATAAAATTCTGACTGTTAAATGGTCTTAATGGGAAAAAGATTGTTTTATTTAACAGAAAAGGAATTTATTTTCGATTGATATCAAAGACGCAGGGGCAGTTCTCTAGGCTATATTTGACTCTTATTCAGATTAAATACATTTGTCCTTTATAGTCCATTTCAATTAGACCAAAAAATGTCAAATAGTGTGTTTTTTTGTAGATGATATCACAGGCCTGCGAAATTTAACTTTTTGAATGAGGTTTACATAAAATTATTTAAATTATATGATATTTGTCGTGCCGATTTTTAAAATAATATAATTTTTTCTGTATCACGTAATAATTTTTTGACAATTTGCGAAATTTAAAATTTCGTATTTGAGTCATTTGAAAAATTTTTCGTATAAACAATTTACAATATATTCATTATTTTACTAAACTTTACTTTAAAAATAATTCAAAAAATCAAATAATTATCAGATATATATCTAAAAAATTATTATTAAAAAATTACGCAAATTTGTTTTACTTTCTCTTAAAAGGAATAGTTATTTTCTTCAGATTTTGAAAATGGTTCAATGTTTTTTTAAGCCCCAACATATTCACATCCCAGTGACCTTGTAATCGTTTTTCATGTATTTTTTATCTTCTTGAAATATCTCATTCATTTCTCCACTCAGTACCATTAGCGCCTCTTCTATTAGGGAAGGAGAGTTCCTGTCCCCCCCTCCGAAATTTGTTTTCAAAGCTGGAATTTTCTTTTTTATTCTAATTGGCTTTCTTTTCCACTATGACTGTTCAATCATGAACGAAAATGGCAAAATAGCAAAAAAAAGCTTTAAAAAAAGGCGGAAAATTAATCAAGAATTCAGAGAGAGACAGACCAGAGCTACATAGAGTTCTGCCCCTTCTAAGGGCAAAGTTCGAGAACTGAGCAATCGGGAGCGCTCAGTCTGAAGATATAAAGCAACACTATATTCATTGAAATAGAAGCCCTCGAGCTGAGATTTTCACAGCTGCCGTTTGGCGGGACGTCCGCCTTTGCCTACCTTATTTTACTTCTTTTCGCTTCCTCCAATCATTTAATAGTTTTTTAAATCAAAATCTGGAGGAGTTGTAATTTTTTACTATTTTATCTTTTTCGTGGTGTTGATTACTTGTGGTTTCAAACAAACCATTTTTATATGAATTTTAGTTATAGCCAAAAAATTTGAAAATATTTTTTTCTAGTTTCCTGCATATAAATAAAAAACTATCAATTTTTAGTATATCATCAATAGATACCAAAATAATCGGCACAAGATTTCCTGCAACTTGTGTCTATATACCTTTTGCAGCACTGCTTGTTTTCTGAACTGACCACTGCTCCACTGCTGAGTACATCAAGATTTTACAGAATATACTCAAGTTGGGAGTGCAAAAAAAATGTATTTTTAAGCACATGGCACAAAACATTCCTTCAAAGTTCTGTAGCACTTTTCCTACTGTCATGACAAAGTTAGGATTCATGTAATTTCTTTACAATTTCTGACTGACGTCTTTAAGACTAATTCATGCTTTTTTCTTGATCGATTTCATTTTGCTCTCAATTTTTTATCCTTCATTATACGTCTTATATCTGAGCCAACGAAGGCACTTTCTTTCATTTTACCGGCAGAACAATGTGGAAAACTATCAATTAAATATCGAAAGCAACCACCATTTTTATCAAAAGCTTTCTTCTCTAATTTTTGTGCGAGAGTGGTAAGATGACTTGATCTGGTTTTATTAAGTTATGCAAAATTACTTACTTGTATCCTAAAATTAAAATTCTCTTAGAGTTCTTTATTTTCTTATCCAGTGTTGGTTTATTAGTCTATTACACCACTTATATAGGAAACAAGACATTTTTGTATAGCCACTTTGTTAGCCTAAAAAAATGAATTTGTATAAACCTACAAATTTGCCATTTCAATTCTTCATTTTTTATTTTACTGAGGGGAAAATCAAGGTTTTCTTACAATTTATTCAAAATTATCGAATGTGCTAAAGGAACTGATGCAAGAACTTCACCATTAGGCACAAAGTCAACTTTTAAGCTTCTCTTGTTAGAATCTGTAATCTTCACTGAGATAGGTCATGATCAGTGGCGGAAGATAAATTTGCTATAAGTGTAGGAACATCTATTGAGTAAACAAGCAATTCTTCTTGAATGAAATAACGGGTAAATTCTTTTCCTCAATTTCATTACTAATAAAATGCTGTTCAAGCAAGCAAGTTAATTTCTGTTTTTAAGTCGTGATCCTAATACTCGAGCACGTTCTTTGAAATAATTAATTTGGGAACTCTATTTGTGTAAATTTTGTGTTTCAGCATTTTTTGGGCATGCGTACACAAGTACAGTTTTATTTTATTATTTTACTGCTATTAGTGTAGAATTGCATTTTTTATTTATTGTCCCTTTACTCTGAAGCTGATTTTTAATTGAAATAACAATGCATTTCATTCAATAATATTCTACACTAATTTTGTTAAATAGCTAATTCCCCTTTTCGATTTGTGAAAAATGTGTGAGTGATAGAAAAAAAAATTCATTTTTGTGATCAGTGTTTAATGATTTACAAAAACAAAATGACATCCTACAAACCCCAGATTCACGTTCACGTGCTTAATGTTAACTTATTTATAAAACGAGATGCAATAATGATATTTTGTAAATAAAAATAATTAAGTTTTCAATAAATTATTATATTAGTTTTCAGATTTTATCTGGCATAGCTTTCGTATGATTTTAAAATTATATCTACTGCTAAAGAAAAAACACAAGAATAGGTTATCTCAAGAATGTAAAAAATGGAGAGTTATATTATAATAGAATTCTTTGAATAGGGAAGCAAAATTATCTTCTCTTTCATCGCAAAATACCAGTTTTCAGAAAATACTTGAGCACTAAGAAATACAATAAATTATTTAATCGATGTTCAGCATAAAGAATATTACTATTTTATTAAGACTTTAAATCTGGAATTAAACAAATTTTCACTTACAAACAAAGTTGCCTTAAACGTTCTCGTAAGTGATTAGTGTTTGCTTATTACAGAACCCTTGGCACATATTTTAAACTGAATACAAGTACGTTTACTTCTTGAAACATTATTCT
The DNA here is from genome assembly GCA_013235015.1 of Araneus ventricosus. Taxonomy (NCBI): domain Eukaryota; kingdom Metazoa; phylum Arthropoda; class Arachnida; order Araneae; family Araneidae; genus Araneus; species Araneus ventricosus. The sequence continues at coordinate 68,275 of BGPR01005682.1, forward strand.
AAATTAAACTCCTTAAAATCGATGCTTTTAACGTTCTGTAGAGATTTAAATACCTACCTTATAAGAAATGCCAATGATGAATTCACTTGGCTAAAGTGAAACTACAGTGGGGAAGAAACAATTTATCAAAAAATTTCATCCGAGATCTTAAAGGGAAGGTGAACACAGAACGCGAGACATCAGTCTAGAAGAAATCCGTTCCTGTGCAGATAAGCCCAATACCCACATTTAAAAATCACAGCATAAAGGATCTCTTCAGGAAACAAAGCAGAATGATTATTGAATAGATAGAAATCCCGTACGCAGAATTAGCATGTATGGCATGAACAATAATGGAGAAATTATGCGCATAAGTACACTTCTAAGCAACACCACTTTATTAAAATAATTTATTTTTATAAAAATTTTCATGCTAAAGGATCCCACGTCATCCAATAGAATGATGGTTCCTTTACATAAACAGCGCTCATTATGACACTGCTAGTACTTAACAAAGAGGCGAACACTGTATTAGTCTTTCATAATACAGGGATAAAATGTTAGTTGTTATTGGTATGGCAATTTTTTAATAATTTTTTAGATGTATATATCTAATTATTTCAGTTTTTGTAAGTAAATTTTAATAAAATAATGAATATATTGCAAATTGTTTATACGAAAAATTTTTAAATTGTCTCAAATACGAAATTTTAAATTTCGCAATTGTAAAACTTCTTACATGATACAGAAAAATGGATATTATATTTAAAATCCGCAGGACAGATATCATATAATTTACATAAATTTATGTACCCCACAAAAAAGTGAAATTTCGCAGGACTGTGTTACGATTTTAAAAAAATATTTGACATTTTTGGTCGAATTGCATTGAACTATAAAGAACAAATGTATTGCATTTGCCTAAGAGTCAATTATAGCCGAGAGAATTGCCCCTGAATCTTTGATATCAACTGACAATAAATTCATTTTATGTTAAACAATACAATCTTTTTTCCATTAAGACCATTTAATACCATCTGTGCCCCTACTCTAAAACTCGCTAATATCTCTCATTTTGTTTTCATTTAATTTATTTTTCCACTGTTTAAAAGGCTTATAAAATATTTTATTGTCCTTTGGTAAACTTTTTACAATGAAGAAACTTTTGAATCTCTGTTTTCGATAAGAGATACATGGTGCGCCAAATACACACCGAGATTGAAATTACCTCCTACGCTGTGAAATGGCAATTTCAAGGTATACTGTGTTCTTTCCAAATATACTATGCGTTGCTACATACGATTACATGTATAATATGTTTCGAAAATCATGGCGAGGCAAGATGCAAACATGCAAGTGGTACTTACATCGCGTGAAAATATATTTACGAGTCAGTTCAGTTTCAATTGAACACTTAAATGTCTAGTAGCACTTTCTTTATTCTTTATATTTTTCAGCCAGTATTAATGCAGTGATCTGAATGCAGAATTATTCAGATCAATTAAATATTAAATATTTCCGATGAATATTTAAATATTATTAAATAAATTAAAACGAAACTTTTTTCTAACTCTTCATTTTAGATGCTGTGCTAGTTTGATAATTTTTGTGAAATCGAGAAGTTTCTTTTCGTAAACTGTCAACCTCCATGTTAAAAAATGGTGTTTTGCAATAAAGGAAATTAAATCATCAATTAAAAACAGCGCAATTATTCCCGACTTAACGCCTGTTTGAGACTGGCATTTTGCTTATGAAATAATTAAGTAAGAATTAATTGAAAAAAAATTCTTTGGACTCAACCACACTTTCATTCATTTTCCAGACGTAGTTTATAGATCAAAGGAAGTAGAAATAAACATTAGATGTGAATGAAAGAGTTTTGAGAGCTCTACCACTATTTAATTGAAAATTTTTCTATATATATATATATTTCTGCATTAAACCTGAAACACGTGGTTCTGCAAGTTAGTTTCTTTAATTTAAAGCTTGGTCTTTTATGTCCAGGCTGGTAAGCGAAAATAAAAATCGTTACCTTTTAAGTGCACTAGGAAATAAACGAAGTGGTAGCATTTGCTTCTGTTTTTGTGCTTTCAGCGCCATCTGTTAACTGTATTATTGTATTCTACTTGGAAACAGGTAGACGGAAAGACAATAATTAGAATTATGCATTTGAATTTTTGGACAACAGGTGATACCATGTTCAATTAGAAGAAAAATTTATATGCCATTTTCTTTACAAATTTAACTTATTTATTGATATAACTAAGATAAAAATAATTTATGGGATAACAAATATCTGTGTTCAAGGTGATAACGTTGGTATAGGTATTATACGCTGATCAATAGCACGATTCAGTAAAAATAAAGGCAGACACCACATTCACTTTTTTACACTTTGGAAATAATGAAATTCGAAAAAGGAAGTATCTCAATATTTTGAATAATTTGATCATTGAATTTCAAATATATATATAAAACAAATTATTGCATACATTATAATTTGTTGAACAAATCTGATTTTTTGAAAATTGTATTTCGAATTAATTTTGACGTTGTCTTTTAGACTTTCAGGAATGATTAATAGATGGCAGACCTAGCAAAATGTTTTTTAATTGAAATCCACAATATTTTCGTTGATTTTACAACCAAATAGCATATAGATGATATCACGAGAAGGATAAAAATATGCGTCGAGATTCGCCCCATAAAATTTTAGTTTCAAAAATTCTTTATTCGAGTTTAGTGCAAATGGAAAGTACAATACATAAAAATACAAAATTTTTGTAGTGTTAATATTATTATCGGATCTCAACTGGGTGTAGAAATTCTCATTTATTGACATTTTCTACCCTCACTTCTTTCGTTCCAGTTAAATTTTATTAAGTTAGAGTTCACATTTCACAAAATTTATCAAGCTAAAGATATGAAGGGAAAAAATATTTTAAATAATATGTGGAAGTAAGAAAACAATACTGTTGCTAATTACGTATTTTTGTTGTAAGTATGAAAAGGATATCAAACACAGATTGATATTATGTTTAAAATATAAGTTCTTCTAATTTTAATTATTTGAAATTTTAAAGAATAAAATTAAATATAAGAGTATTTTTTTGTTTCCTGGTCTCCATTATATGCAGTAATCATTAAAATAAAACAGACTTGAAGATATATAGTTAAGATCATTTTTTCTTCATATCAAACTTTATAAAACAATATATTAACTTTTTTCTCGTCTTATGAAACTTTATAAAATACCTTATTAAGAATAGTTTTGGTAATTACAAATGAAAAATATGAAATTATTATAATTATTATTTAGTTTTCATTTTGGTAAATCATTTCGCACATTATTTTCGCGATATCAGGTAAATTCACTCTATACAGTTTTCACCTTTGTTTAGTTTGTTTATTGTTGTCACTCTTCTTCTTAGTTCTGCTTCGTTTCTTCTGATTTCCTGCCCTCTCTTGTAAGATTTTTCTGTTCTTTCTCGCCGAGAAAGAAAACAATTTTTTTAAATAATTTTCTGTATCTTTTCCAATTCTGAAATGTAAATAGTTTATTTAAATCTGCAATGCATATGTTACATATTTCAAACATGTAATATTACGAACTTGTCGCATACAAGCATTTTTAATGACAAAAATACTTTCTTGCTCAGAATATGTTTGGTGCTGCCATGATTTTCGAAACATATTATACATGGTAGTATGCAACAACGCATAGTATATTTTGAAATAACCTAGTGCACCTGGAAATGCCTATTTCAAAGTATATATGACGCTTTTATCCCTTGTGTGGTGTTTGTAGCACCACCTCTTTTCGAAGACAGAAATTCATCAAACTTCATTATAAAATGTTTACCAAAGGAAAATAAAGTATTTTTCGAGCCTTTTAAAAAGTGGAAAAGAATTAAATACAAGTAATAACTCAAAAAGGAGAAACCTTTACACAGCTTATCTTTATGAAGAACATCATGTTTTGGAAAAACAAATTAAATGAAACTGAAATGAGAGACATTAGCGGGTTTTAGAGTAGGGGCTGTAGCTTTGAAATACTTCTTTTCTCGTTCTGTTTATTTCTGAGTTGAATAGCAATCACTGATAATTCCATTAAACGTAATTGAATATAAGCCTGTTACAAAAATTAGAAAGATAATTTTGCGTTTACGAATTAAAATCTCGCTTTAAAATTATCCCAACCAGAGGTTTCTTCAGTTGCACGTTGGATTTAAATAGATTTCATGGAATATCTAGAACGCTGCGTGATAATTTGCGAGAAAAGCTATATTTAAAAATTTAAATACAAAAATAGTGTTTACGAATACAGTATACGAATGCAAATTTTTTATCGTTTTTAAATAAAAAAATATATAATTAAAAATAAAAAATTAATTAATTGAACTTCTAAAAATTCAATTTCCACTCTTCTGGAAGAAATCGTTCTATACATTTTTTGCAGATAAATTTTGTAGACCAGAAAATACCAAAAAGTGTTTATTTGTAGAAGATAACACAAGCCAGTGAAATTTAACTTTTTGCAAGAGGTTTACATAAAATTTTGTAAATTATATGATATTTGTCATGCCGATTTTAAAAATATTATAAATTTTTCTGTAACACGTGATAATATTTCTACAATTGCGAAACTTAAAATTTCATATTTGAGTCATTAAAAAAATTTCGTATAAATAATTTACAATATGTTCATTATTTTACTAAAATTTACTTACAAAAAATAATTCAAAAAATCAAATAAGAACCAGATATATATATCTAAAAATGTTATAAAAAATTATGCAAATTTTTTTACTTTCTCTTCAAAGGAATGATTATCTTCTTCAAATTTAGAAACTGGTTCTTTGTTTTTCCCAAAGTCCTTGTTATCGTTTTCTATGTATTTTATATCTTCTTAAAACATCTCACACATTTCTTCACTCACTACCATTGGCGGCTCGTTCATTACGGCTGCAGAGCTGCAGCCTCCGTCTGAAATTATTTCAAAAGCTTGTATTTTCGTTTTTATACTAATTAGCATTCATTTTTGCTTTGCGAGTTCAATGATGAACGAAAATGGTAAAATAGTAATAAAAAACTTAAAAAGAAGACAAAAATCAATCAAGAATTAATAGAGAGACAGACCAGAGCTACTTAGAGTTCTGCTCCTCCTAAGGAGCAAAATTCGAGCACTCAGCAAGAGCGGAGCTCTCACTCCAAAAGGAAACAAACTTTTTTCCCTTTGCAAATCCGAGTGAAATATTAGGCCTTATAGGTAGGAGAGATTCCGACGATTCTTATTGATCTCTAATATATTTTATATCTGTTACAATATGAGTATATCTCCCCAAAGTGATTCCCATATACTCACTGTCTAATTTTATTTTATAGAAGTCAATCTTTCCCGATAGTAAGAAACAGAATTATTTGAGTGAAAAAACTGCAGAATGACAATATTTGAAATCGTTTTGTGAAGAATGTACAGACTGGGAGAAATTTTCAGTTAAAAAATGTTTTAATGAATAAGCAGAAAATATAAACAGGAATTCTCGTCCTTTTGCATCTGTATAAGAAATTTAACATTTAGTACGATATAATGAAAATTTTATCGAAGTATATAATTAATTAATAAAGGTAACAGTTTCACTAGATCTAAGCAGGAAGTCATTATATCTACAGTTTGATTTCAGGCAGCACATCATTTATTTATCCTAACAACCCAAAGAATATGAAATGTGCACTTTTTTATCCTACGATTTTGTTAAAATTTGTGTTTGCCTTTTGTTATTCAATTTTATTGTTTCATGTATTTTTGTCATTTTCTTTGTCTTCCGTTTGGATGTTCACAACTTTTGATTTTACTGTTGCTTTTTTGCATGCAGATTAATTCCGTTTTTTGTGTTGTTTCTTTTTTCCTTTGTACTCCCCGCTGTTCGGGTCAGTTCTTTACAACCTCTGGGTAAGCTGTGCAAGTGTGGGCAAATAAATAGATAAATCTCAGAAGTTAATGGATACCATATTTTCTGAAACAATTAATAAAAAACAATTAATCTAAGTACGAAATCAATATTAACAGTATTTCCAATTCTTATAATAAGAAAGATATTTTTTCCTAATAATTCAAAGAATACAAAGTTAGCATTGTGTTTTTATGTCAAAGTTATTGGATACCAAGTTTTCTTTACCACTGAACCAATAACAATTAATATTATGAGCAAATCAATGCTTGTAAAGCTTCATGGTGGACAGCGTTTCCGCGTATTAATGTGTAGAAAATCATTTGTATTTCTAACAACAAGTCAAAACATATTTATCCTTTGTTCTTATTCTAAGAATTAATCAATACTGAATATCCCATACGAATCCTCAGAAAGCAAGTCATAAATTTGCTGTTGTTTATTTTTCATTTGTTCACATGAACGAAAATATTAATAATTTATTTAAGATAGTTCGCTTTTCTTCCTCAAATATCTCATTTAATCTCTAAACACGATGTTTGCTTTATCAATATAATTTTCCTTCTCTGCAGTATATTGTCACAAAGATGTAAAGTTGTTTTCCTACATACTAATCTTGGTGACAAACCTGGCAACCATTTTTGCGACTTGGCGACAAAGTTGCTGATTTTGGCGGCAAAATGAGTCTTCCGGAAAAATTCTGAACTTAGGACCAATCTCTACTGGCAGACAGTAACTTCATGAACCTTCTAGAGAATGCGTCACTTCCTACGTAATGACGTCACTTCCTGTTGAAAAGGTATAAAAGCAAGCTGTGAAGCCAAGAGTAGTCAGTTGGACTTTGAGCAGTAGAAAGTGCTGCTACTGAGATTTAAAGGGGATCTATGTTGTTTATTTATACAATTGTTGTTCCGTTTTGTTGCCTGTTCTACGTTAGTGTGTTGCTGAAATCTTAGTTGAATAAAATCATTCATTTTTTATTATCCTGCTTCTTATTCAGCATTCACGTACACGCGCAAGACAATTTCTGTTACAAGATGAGTGTTCTTGGCAGGGGTGATTCCACCATTGGGGTTGCAGAGCTGCAGCACTCCCTGAAATTTTTTAAAACTTGTACTTATGTTTTTAATCTTATTCGCTTACCTTTTCACTCTCAGATTCCCATGACTTACGAAAATGCGAGAAAATTTATTAAAAAGTGAAAAGAAGACAGAAAATGAATCAGCAAGTAAGAGAGAAGCAGGTCTAGGTTGCAAAGTACTCTGCCCCTCCCAAATTCGTTCACTGCGCAGAAAAACTGGAGAGAAAAAGCAACTATTTTCCCCTTTAACTTAAACGGGCTATGGGTTGCGGGCCCAGCAGCTCTGGCTGCCACGGAGCCCACTGAAAGAGGAAAAAGATGCTCTTTTTAATTTATTTTTCTTTTTCCTTATTTCCACAAAAAATGGCAATCTCATCGGCTGTTAATGGGTTTTGGTTTCGGTTTGTGTTGCGTCGAGAGAAACACATCCGGTTAATTGATTATTTGCTTTCTCTTGATAGAAGGCTAAATTTCTTTTCAAGTATTCTTTTTTGGAAGAGTGTTATCGAGTGAAGTGGGCGGGGACGGAAGTGTGTATGTGAAGCTCTGTTTTTTTCTGTCGTCAACAGAATCGTCACATCACCATTCACTTAACTTTCTGTCAGTGAAACTAGTAATAAATATCATTTATGCCGATTATTTAATTTGTTTGAAAAGCAGGAAATTTCAGAACTGGTTTGGAATTAAACAATTTGTTCAACTGAAAGTTAAAGTAGCTTTTTAAAGATGTATTCTCTGGATAAATATTATCTTGCAGCTCTCCATTTTTCTGAGCTCATAAGCCGCCACTGATTTTTGGTAAACAGTAACTGGACGCAGTTTTGGCTTGTGAATTTTGGGATCACTATTGATACTGCATGAAAGGGTGTATGTACAGTGCAGTTTGCAACCCAAAACTCAGTCAGCTGCAATCTTTTCAAAATACGCCAGTCATATGCAATAATTAATTTTGTGAAAAATAATCGTTGAAATGTTTACTAATTCTATCATTGCATATTTGTTTTTTGTGTAATTTTCTCTTTTTTTCGTGAAGTCAATACACATTCACGAGGGACATGTAAAACCAGCAGCACCAATCTAAATTTAGTATCCATGGCGTGTTTTGGAGGAGGTAAAAGATGATGCTGCACTAGGACAACGATAAATGAAGTAGTAGATGGCCGGCACAGCTATGCTTGAAGCATTACAAAGAGGTCTCATTTATAAATTTCATATACGTTTCTAATTTTTAAGTGCAGATTGAAATTTCCAAATGAATCTTAATTCATAAATTTGTACACTAAAATCTTTATAGTTATATTATCACGTAATTCTTATATTGTATAAACAAATTCAACAAAATATATAAACGATATTTTTATTGTTTGGTCAAAGATGAGTAAATTACATATAAAAAAATAAATAATTTAATAAAAGTAGGTTTTTAAAGTAGCGCTTTTTTTAGTGTTCTGAGAAATGAAGTTTCTGCAAAATGAGCCTTTGAGCTCCAGTGATTTAAATGTTTGCAAATATCAACTTAAATAACTAAATAAACGGCTGATAAATGTCTCAAAATATCTGCGTATTTTTATACATATTATACAGAAGACTAATAAGATGCTTTGATGAATTAAACCAAATAATTTTGTGAATTTAATAACCAAAAATAAATAAACTAAATTATTAATAATTTATAAAAAATCTGTAAAAAGTACACCTTTTAATAATACCTCTTGCCTTTAAAATACCCACTTTTTAAAAAGGGATAGTCATATAATTTTCCTAATCTCTCCCATAAGGAAGCTACAAGAGCTAAAGGAATACAGAACAGTATACCAAAAATGGCCATTTCAAAGCGTAGAAGACTATTTCATAAATTGTCAATCTCGGAGTGTGTTTGGAGAGGCGTGTATTGCTATTCGATAACAGAAAGTCAAGAAACTTCATTATAAAATGACTACCAAGGACAATAAAATATTTTGCAAGCCTTTCAATTAGTAGGAAAAAGATTAAATACAAATAAACACTCAAAACACCGAATTTATTTTAGAACTCATTTTTATAAAGAACAACCATGTTTTGGAAAAATAAGATAAATTAAGCCGAAATGAGAGACATTAAAAGTTTTTAAATCTGGGGCTTATTTGAAACTTTCAGAAATTTAATTTGCAGTTATGTTTGTTTCTAGATTGAAGAGCAGTCACTGATAAGTCCAGCAAACGATACTGAATGTAATCCTTCTATAAAAACTATAAAAAATATTTTTCATTTATTAATCAAAATTTTGTTTTAAAAATTATCTCAAGAAGAGTTTCTTCAGTAGCCCTTAGGATTTAAATCGATTGCATTGTATATCAAGAACTCTAAATGATAATTTCAGTAAGCAGTCATTTTTCAAATTCAAATATAAAAATAGCGTATACAATTCAACAGTACACGGATGTGCATATATTTTATCATTTTTAAACAGAAACCAAATTAAAAGTTCTAAAATCCGGTTTCGTTGATTCTGGAGAAATGGTCTTAAAAAATTTATGGTGATAAATTTTTTCTTCGACGAATAAATAAATCAAAATAAAATGTAATTTCCTTGTTTAATTATTCACAGAAGTTTTCAAGGGTTCATGAAAAGATTTTCCTTTCTAACATTTTGAAGGTTTTAAACTGTTAAAAGTTCTTAATGAAAATATAATATTTTATTATTTAACCTGTAATACAATTATTGTTGGCTGTCTAGTGTTCAGTTGACTCTTAGGCAGATGAAACACATTTGTCCCTTGTAAATCATTATAAATGGACCGACAAAATTAAAATAGTGTTTTATTGCTTTTTACAGTTTTATTTTGTGCAATATTTAAAGCCGAGAGCTCGATACGGCAAAAAGTGAGACTTTAAAACATTTAACCTTCCAGCAGACACACGTATGTGAGAAATACACGAGTAGGCCAGGAAACTAAGAATAAAAAAAGGCCGTTACTCCAATTAATTCGCTTAAAAGTGGAAACAGTTAGAATCCCTTTATTTACATGTGAAAAGAGTTATTTGAAGTTTGCTCCACTTTTCGGATGTTGCTTCAGGTGGAGAGGTTCTGAAACTCTCCAAAATTTTGTCAATTTTTGCCTTTTTTGACAATAATTCACAATAAAACATTTATCAAAATTTTTTCACATACAAAAGTTGAAGCTCATAAAATTCTGCGTCAAATGTTACCTTCCATTTTTGAAATTAGATAAGGTAGTTTAGGCACAATAGGAGTTCGAAAACGTTAATTTTCAGCATTTTTTGTATATTTTTAATTTTTGACTTCGTTTCTCTTATGTAAAATGCATCATACGAAACTTACAGCCATTTCGATATGATACAGCATGTAATCCTGCATCAAAAGAAACCTTTGAGCGTATAAAGATCACCCTCTTCAAAGGTTAGTTCCTTAAGCTGGTCATTCACCATGAACTCAATCCATCCATCTCCAGCTCATAAAATTTGGTGGGATTTTCATTGCTCAGACTGTGCGAACTGGAAAAACATCACCTATCCCGATGACTTAAGCCACTGCGCCTCATCCTATTTTGTGAGAGAGGCTGACTCCCCTTAAACCACCATGGAACAGACACTGATGAGAACTATGAAAGATACTGGAGGTTTAACTCACAGAAGGGAGATTACCGATAAACACATTTGCTAAATGAGTTACGAATTTGCCTACGATTATGGAAGAATCCGAACAGGTGGAGAACTTTTGTGGTGCTTCATTTTGCACCACTGAACAACATGTGAACGCAAAGTTATCTAAAGTAACCAGGGATAACAATGATTGCAAGGACTTTGAGGATTGGTTCATTTTCCTCAATCCATTCCCATTTTTGTGGCATGTAAGTTTAATATCTACAGGAGTTGTAGGGGATAAAAAAATAAAGTGTCATCTGTCAGACCGATTTGGACATTCAAGCTTGGAAAGCAATGATGGGAATAACTTCGGTCAATTGAAATTCTCCCCAATAAAAAGAGTTGTAGCGATGAGAGGATTTACCATTAGTGTAAATGTTCATGAGAAATTTGTGATAACATATCCTCGAATTAATTGGACGCCGGCCATTTTTTGGTCTTTGTTTCATGGTCTAAATCAAAAAAGGCAGAAATCAAAGAGGCTAGTTTTGTGTATAGAAGCTGGTGGCGTTGCGGTCTTTTATCCAACTCCGGAATGAGACTTCCGGTACTTCTTCTCTGTGTATTATCTCTTATGGACGAGTTTTTCGTTTTGTTTAGTTACATTAAAAAAATTGATTTTATTTGCATTACTTTTTGACTTCCGCTTTAAAGATTCCATTGACTCAGCATTACACCGGATATAAGAATGTTAAGATTTTAAAGTAAATAAACAAAACAGAAAAGTCGTCCATATGATACCAATTAAGTTGGCATATAAATTCTTCTACAATTTTAACATCATTTCCTCTGTTACCCAATAATTGAAATAAATAATTCTGATAATTGTTTTCCCTCCCGCCTGTTTTCAAATAGAAAAAATTCAAAGATACAGATGGCGCTGAAAACTGAAAATCAGAAGTAAGCACAACCACTTCGTTTGTTTCGTAGTCCCTTCAAAAGAAAACGCCTACAACTTTAACTTTCAATTACCAGCTCGGACATAAAAGACCAAGCTTTATATTAAAGAAATCGAGTATGTAAGAAGACCATTTGGCGACTTATAGTAAAAAAAAAATAATATATAGATAATATTTGAATTAAATTAGTGGTAGACCTCTGATAGCAGGTTCATTCACTTCTAATGCTTATTTCTAATTCCTTTAATATATAAGCTATATCTAGAAAATGAAGATAAGTGTGGATGATTCTAAAGAAATATTGTTCAAGTTTTAAGCAAAATGTCAGTCTCACACTGGCGTTAAGTTGAGAATAATTGCTTTCTTTTTAATTGATGAATGTTCTTCTATTTTAATTTCCTTTAATGGAAACACCATTTTTAATATGGCAGTTGACAGTTTATGAGAAGAAACTTATCGAATTTCACAAAAATTATCCTACTAACGTTGCTCTAAATTGGAGAGATAGAAAAGTAGTTTCGTTTTTATTTATTTATTAATATTTAAATATTCATCTGAAATATTTTAATCTGAAATGTCCCAATATTATTCGAAATCACATGCACCATGCATAAACTAAAATTCTGCATTCAGATCACTGCATTAATTCTGGTTTAAAAATATGAAAAGAAAGTGCTACTAGACATTTAAGTGTTCGGTTGAAAATCATCTGACTCGTAAAGATATTTTCACGCGATGAAAGTACATCTTGCACGTTTCAATCTCGCTTCGCCACGATTTTCGAAGCATATTATACATATAATAGTATGCAACAATGCAAATTATATATTGCAGGAACATAGTTTACCTGGAAATGGCAATTTCACAGCGTAGGAGGCACTGGCATCCTCGGTGTGTATTTGGAGAACCATGTATCTCTCGTATTCGAAAAGAGAGATACTGATAAACGCATCAGACGTAATTCAATTAAACAAAACACAGAAAGTAACACACAAAACACAGTAAGTAGTGTAACAAAACCTTCAAAGATTATTTTGTTTTTATGAACTAAAATCTCGCTTTAAAATTATCGCTTCTAGAGGTTCCTTCAGTTAACCTTAGGATTTAAATAATTGAATTTAATATCCAGAACACTGGGTGATAATTTAAGAGAAAAGAAATTTTTTAAAACTCAAATATAAAAAGAGTTTTTACAGTGCAACAGTATACGAATGCGAATTTTTTTTATCGCTTCTAGACAGAGAAAATAATTAAGTAAACTTCTAAAAATCAGTTTCAGACCTTCTGTCAGAAATCGTTCTGAGCATTTTTTTGCAGTTAAATTTTCACAATAAGGAATAAATAATTCGAAATAAAACATAATTTCAGAATTTTATCATGCAGAAGAGTTGTCAAGAGTTAATACAAATATTTTCCTTTCAAAATTTAAAAAAATTAACTGTTTAAAGGTTTTAATGGAAAAAAAGGTTGTTTTAATTAACAAAAAACGAATTTATTGTCGGTTGATATCAAGGATACAGGGGCAATTCTCTCGGTTACCTTTGATACTTAGTCAGATGCAATACTTTTGTTCTTTTTCGTCCATTGCAATTAGAACAAAACATGTCAAATAGTGATTTTTTTGTAAATTATAACATAGGCCTGCGAAATTTAACTCTTCCATCCGTTTTTACATAAATGTATGCAAATTATATGATATGCCTATTTTAAAAATAATATCCATTCTTCTGTAAGGTTTTTTACTTTGCGAAATTTAAAATTTCGTATTTGAGACGTTTTTAAAATCTTTCGTATAAGCAATTTACAATATATATTTATTATTTTATTAGAATTTAATTACAAAAAATAATTCAAAAAATCAAATAATAGTCAGATATATATATATATATATATATAAAGCAATTATTAAAAAATTACGCAAATTTGTTTTACTTTGTCTACAAAGGAATGCCTTTCTTCTTCAGATTTTGAAACTGGTTCATTGTTTCTTTAAACCCAACATATTCACATCGCATTGCCCTTGTTATCGTTTTCCATTCTTGAAATATCTCAACCATTTCTTCGCTGAGTGCTAGTGGCTGCTCGCCCATGAGGTCTGCAGACCCCCTGAAATTATTTTAAAATCTTGTACTTTCAAATTTATTCTAATTGGCTTTCTTTTCCGCTTTGAGAGTTGAATGATCAACAAAAATGGAAAAATAGTAATAAAAACTAAAAAAGGAGTCGGAAAATAAATCAAGAATTAAGAGAGAGACAGACCAGAGCTACGTTGAGTTCGACACCTCCTAAGGAGCAAAGTTTGACCACTGAGCAACGCGGAGCGCTTTGTCGGAGAAAAAAGCAACCTTTTCTATCTTTGAAATTAGAAGGCCTCCAGCTGCGATTTTAACAGCTCTCGTTTGGCGGGACTTCCGCCTTTGCTTTCCTCAGTTCGCTTCTTTTCGCTTTCTCCAATCATTAAATAATTTTTTAAATCAAAATCTTGAGGTGTTGTAATTTTTTACTCTTTTATCTTTTTAAGGTGCTGATTACAAATCTGTGGTTTACCACCAAAACGTTTTGTAGGACTTTTAGTTTTATCCATAAAACATGAACATTTTTTCCCCGGGTTTCGGCTTATTTCTCAAAAACTATCATTTTTTTTGTCTATCGTCATTCAATCCCTAAATAATCAGCACAAAATTTATTACAACTTAGGTATATATAACTTTTGTAGCACAGCTTTTTTCTGAGCTGACGAGCCGCTATTGCTCACAACATCAAGATCTTTAGGAAAATACTCAAGTTGAGAATGCAAAAAAATTTTATTTTAAAGCTCATGGCACAACACATTGCTTCAAAGTTCTGTAGCACTTTTTCTACTCTCTTGGAATAGTTACGAGAAGCTGTGCTTCTGTCTATGAGCAGAAACTGTGCAATCGAAACAAAACCAATAATGAAAAACCTTCTAATTTTTCGATCAAAACAAAAAATCTTTTAGTGAAACAAAATAATGAAAACAAAAACTGTCCAATACGTTGTGAAAAAATACACGTCCGGTATATCGGTGCACAATATTCCTCTAATTATTTCCGGAAAATCGATTTGATACAGTAAGATTGCATGAACTCTGTGAATTATGCCTGCGTAAAAAATCATATGAAGACGGAATGTACATTCTTGGGGAAAAAAGATCCACCCAGCATTATTACGGCGCTAATCATTGCTTCTTAAAATTAAATATGCCATTTTACAAGAAATAACGTATTGTAAAAGATTCTATGGCTGAAATTCTTTTAAGGGGTCATCTCTCTATATAAAATGACACTAACTTCAGAATTCTCAATGGCAACGTCCTTTTAAGACGCCATAAATAAATTTCTCATGGAAAAATATCCCAGGATATTAATTTTGGTTAACATATCATTAATAGATTGGAATATATTTGCAATTTTGTGTTCTCGACAGAAGAGGGTTTGTCTCCACGTTTACTTACTAAACTCCTCTGCTTGCCTTTTAATGTCGGTAGTAGCATTCTAAATTATTTCGTTGTTTAAATGTTATTTTCAAAGTAATGATCTACATTTTTCAACTGGTAAAACTTGATTTGTAAAAAAAAACGATTAATATTTCTCCACTTTAATTTATAAAGATTTAATAATATGTATAAATTGTTAAAATATTTAAATGTTTGAGTGTGAAAACTAAAATGTGTAAAGATTGTATTTAATGATGAAAACACTTTCGAAATATATAAGACGCCCCCTTAAGTGCAACATTTCACAGCGAAAATTGGAAATTTATTGTAAATTCAAAACTTCTCGTACTAATATGATGAAATTTTGCATAGGCTTAACAAATGTCCGTCTGCTTCGTTTATTGTTAAAATTTATGAAGGTTGCTAATCAAAAATTTTTAACATCAATTTTGATAAACTATTTCATGTACCCAAATTTATTTTAATATAATAAGTAAAGGTGTAAAACATGAAGAATACTTCATGCTACTACATAAAAAAATTCTAGGTAAATAGTTACATTATTTCTCAAGATATCAATAAAAAGGTTTTTCAAATTTTGCTTTAACATTAGAATCTCAAAATTTAATTTGCTTATAATTTCGAAACCAAAGATGATGGGATGATTAAACATAGTATTCCAGCGTAAATTTTTATGCAGATTCGAAATATTTTAATAAAAATATGTGATTCCTTTGGAAAGTTTGACGATAGTTCAATTATAAATATGTGGACCACACCTTTTGAACTTTTTGGTATGGAATCTATTAGAATACGTTATTTCCTGAAAATTGGTACCTTTTGTTTTAAGTTAAATGATTACCGGCGTAAAAATGCTGGGTGGATCTTTCTTTTAACTGCGACTATACTTCTTCTTTCGTATGCAATTGTGGTGTGAAATATTCTAAAAGAATTTGTTTCAGACATGCTGGCGAGAAATGAAATCCAACTGCCTTTGAAAATTTAAATAAATCAATCAGTTCCTGCTATAAGACAGAAATCATAAATAAAGAAAATGAACTTCATCGGAGCGGAATAATTTATCTGCATTCTGTAGTGCAGTGTTGAGTAGCGTGTCTCTTCAAAAAATGAAAAGAGTTTTATTAGCGACTGGGAAACTCTTCTTAAAAAATAAAGAACAAATAATAAAATTCACAATATTCCTCGAATTATTTCCGCAAAAAAGATTTGATACGGTATGATTGCATAAACTCTGTGAATTATGCCTGCGTAAAAAATCATAAGAAGATGGAATATACATTCGTGGGGGAAAAAGGATCCACACAACATTATTCCGCCGTTAATCATTGCTTCTTAAAATTAAATATGCTGTTTTACAGAAAATAACGTAATGTAAGAGATTCTAAGGCTGAAATTCTTTTAAGGGGCCATCTACATATTTAAAATGACACCAACTTCAAACTTCTCAACGGCAACATCCTTCTAAGATGCCATAAATAAATTTATCATGGAAAAATATCCCAGGATATTAATTTTGGTTAACATATAATTAATGGATTGGAATATATTTGACATTTTGTGTTCTCGACAAAAGAGGGGTTGTCTCCACGTTTACTCACTAAAGTTCTTTTTAATGTCGGTAGTAGCATTCTAAATTATTTCGTTGTTTAAATGTTATTTTCCAAGTAATGATCTACATTTTACAACTGGTAAAACTTAAATTGTAAAAAAAAATCGATTAAAATTGCACCACTTTCATTTATAAAGTTCTAATAATATCTATAAATAGTTAAAATATTTATTGGTTTAAATTCGAAAAATAAAATGTGTAAAAATTATATTTAATAATAAAAACGCTTTCGAAATATATAAGACGCTCCCTTAAGTGCATCGTTTTACAGCGAAAATTGAAAATTTAATGTAACTTCAAAACTTATCGTACGAATATGATGAAATTTTGCGTAGGCTTATCAAATGTCCATTTGCTTCTTTTACTGTTAAAATTTAGAAAGGTTGCTATTCAAAAAAATTTTAACATCTATTTTGATAAGATATTTCAAGTACCCAAAATTATTTTTAAATAAAAAGTAAAAGTGTAAAATGTGTGAAATAATTCATACTCCCACATAAAAAATTTCTAGTTAAATAGTTACATTATTTTGCAAGCTATCAATAAAACTTCAAAATTTTGATCAAAACTTCAATTTTTTGAAATCATAAATAAAGAAAATGAACCCTCATTTTCGCGGAGTAATTTATCTGCACTCTGTAGTACAGTTTTGAGTAGATTGTCTCTTCAAAAAATGAAAAGAGATTTATTTGCGACCGGGAATACCTTCTTACAGAATAAAGAAGGAAAACTAAGAAATTGTACAGCTATTTTTTTATTCGGTGTCTAATATAAATATTTTGTCCAGAAAATGAGTGAATTCCTTGGTTTTATTACAGAGAAAAATAGAAACTTCGCTTTCTGGGCTAAATTCAACGAAACGAAATGTAAAAGGAAAATTGAATACTCTCATTTCTAATAAAATGGAAGGAAAATTTAGACTTTCTTCTTATAGAAAAAATAACAGGTTTGACTCCAAACGTTACTTCAGATGTTTCGGAAATGAGGATTCCCGAATTTTTCAATTATCGGAGTCTCAATTTTTCGAGTCAAAAAGATACACGTTTTATTGAATGCTGATGTTTATTTAGAATAATGAAATAAAACGTTTACAAGGTGAATGAGTAATTATTATTCAAAGAAACAGAATTTGATTGGTTGCGGGTGGACGACTCGATGAAATCAAAACTAATGATATAGGATCATGTTTTCTTCTTAACAATGGTTTTATAGAAGACACATTACTAGTCTTTTTTGATCTTGAATCTCTTGGCATAAAAGATGAACCATAGTTTTGTGAAGAAGATCAGGCTTTAAAAATCTTAAAGAAACGGAAAATACAGTAATGGGCGACATATTGTAGAATTGCCATTCCATGAGGCTTGGAAAGAATTATCTGATAATCTTCATGTAGCTACACAACGATTTCAAAAGTTGTGACCAAGGCTTCAGTGAGATACATAAATTTATTCAATGTTTCTGAAATCAAGCTTCTAGACGTACTTGCCAATTTTAGGGTGAGCCGAATAGCAATATCATTCGATATTAGTCAGACCTTCCTTCAAATTTGCTTGGCGGATAAACATAAGATTGTAATTCGGTTTTTATGGACCCACAGTGATCCCTCATGTTGAAAAAGGCCGATTCTTGAAGTTTATCGTTTTAACAGAGTAATTTTTGCTGTCAATGCTAGCCCGTTTCTACTACCGGCTACAGTTAAATATCACATTGAGAAGAATTTAGAAGGCTACCCCAGGGCTGTACAACATCTGGATTCTTTCATGTATGTAGATGACAGGATTACGGGTCAAGACACTCGAGAAGAAGCACTTCTTGTTTCTCGTCGTGCTAAGAATATCATGAAGGAAGCATGAATGTTTATGCCGAAGTAGAGCAGCAACGACTCCTGAATGTTCTCAGGAATTTAAACCAGAACAACTTTATCGAAGGAATATTTTTAGAAGCAATTGATTTCAATACTTGGTGGTCGTCAGCATTTATTGCATACCGACAAACATGATTTCGATGAAAGATAACTTTAATGAGTTAAATAAAATATAAAGCGTGATAATAATTAAAGTTCAACTTTCAAAAAGCAGCAAAAAAAAAAGAACCACTGCTCAGTATCACCTGAATATACTCGAAGAAGGGGTGGGAGAAAGTATGGCGGAAAAAATAGTTTAAAATTTTGACAATAGATGCCATTTCATCGTACAGTCGCGGAAAGAAAAGGAACCACCCAACATTATTCTGCGGTCGTTCATTGTACATTGAAAACAAAGGTATTGTTTCTCAGGAAATAACTTATGCTGAAAGTTTATATGGTTAAAATTTTCTAAAGAGGTCATTTAAATATTTAAAATTGCACTAACTTGAAAATGTTAATGGCAGCACCCATTTTTGATGTCATAAATAAATTTCTCATGAAAAAATACCTCAAGAAATAAATTTTGGACATAAATATATAGGACGATATTCGACATTTTGTTTCTGAAATAAAAAAAGGGGTAGTCTCGACATTTAGATAGTTAAGTTCTCTGCTTGCATTTAAATGTCATTAGTAGTATTTTAAATTATTTCTCTCTTTAAATTCTATTTTTACAATCGATAAAAACTTCATGTGTAGAAAAGTTCTGCATTACTGAACTTTTCACCAAAAAATTTTATTTTGTTCTGCATATATTATGATATCCAATGGCTTTGACCATTCTGTGTGATTTTTACTTTCGCCTGAATAAATTTTGATCAGAAAGCGTTTAAATTTTAATAATGCATAAGTATTTATGCAGGCTTTTGGCAAGAGTGGAAGTAAAAAATAAAAGAGAATATCCGTTGCTTTAATGAAATGCTAGTATGCGTATTAAAATTAATAACTTGTTGAGATTTGTTCTGACTTTCACTGTTTTCCATTTATTTTCTGAGTTTTCTTTGTAAGTGATGGGATATTGGTATTATCTAATTCTTCGTATATGAATGTTAGTGTGAAGTAGTATATAACTTTAATTAAAAAAATTTTAAAGTATATTAGTCTTCATTGTTATCTCAACAAGTGAAATTCGTCTCTTTCATGTATCAAGAAACGCAAGCTGCGGGACTATTGCGTTTCCCTTTATTTCTAAATATTTAAATTTTATAAAATAAAGTGGTGTAAAATGATTATATTTAATAATGAAAGCGCTTTCGAAATATATGATGCTCCCTTAAGTGCATCGTATTACAGTGAAAATATAAAATTTAATTTAACATCAAAAGTAATCGTACAAATATGCTGAAATTTTGCATAGGCTTATGAAATGGGCATCTGCTTCGATTACTTTTAAAATTTTTAAGTGTTATTATTCAAAAATTCTCTTCGCTCAAGTTTAAAAAAAATCCGTGCACTCAAAATTAATGTAAAATCAAAATTATAAATGTCGGAAATGTAGAATACTTTTGCAATACTATACATACATACTATATATATACTTTTCATACTATCACAGCAAATATATTCTAAGTCAACAATTATATTATTTCTCAAGAAATCAATAAAAATTCAAAATTTATTTTAACATTCGAAACTCAAAATTTCATTTGATTATAATTTCGAAACAAATACACCTAGAATGACCAAATTTGGATCCTGCCATAAATTTTCATGGAGTGTTGAAATCTATCAACAAAAATGCATGTTGCCATTGGAAATTTAAAAGTCAGTGGAATTCTAAATATGTGGACGACCCCATAACATATGTTTTGGCATGGAATCTTTTACAGGACATTATTTCCTGAAAATTGATACCTCTTATTTAAGATACGATGAACGATGGCAAATAATGCTGGGTGGCTCCTCTTAAAGTGAAAACGTCTTTCCGCTGGTTTATTTGGCCATTATATAACAAATTTTTAACAGAAATTTCGTATCTTTATTTTTTAAAATTCTAATTAAATATAATTATTTATAACGAGCAGCACCATTCGTCAATGACCGATTACTGGTTTTATTACATCTACACGCCATTTCTACTCCACCCTCCACACACACTTATAACAGCCGACAATAAAATAATCGAGATCCAATCCTGTTTAGATTTGGGATGTCTGAAGTTTGGAAACTTTAGAATGCCTGTTTTGAGAACAATGGAAATTGTCATATGAAATCATTTCCATTTTTGGCAGTACTTAACGGTCCCAGAAAGAATTTTCATTTATGAGAGAAAATAAATCTCGTATCAAATCCAGAATTACTGACATTCACCTTGGAACAGTGTAGAAATGAATGAATTTCTGTGGGCAAGCTGTCTTTGAAAGTAGTAAAGTTTGTAGCAGAGAAAAGATACCAGGAGTCAGGATAAAAACATTAACTTTAAAATCGTCCTTGTTATTTTTTATGCTGTGTATTCGAAATAAACCTGCGTTTCAAGAAAAATATGAAAGTTTTTATTTATTTTTTTTCTTTGCGAATCACATAAACTCAGATCTGGTTTATTTTGCCCGTGATAGCATTTCAGATTGACACCCTTGTGTAGTAATTTCGCTAATGTCAGAAGCATGTTGTCGCATCTAGATAATTTCCTATATATATATATATAACGAAAATATGTAAAAGCAGAGTAATCCTTTTATAGCAGCCAAATTTAAGTGTTAACATGTTTCTTATTGCCTAAACTGAGAGCGCTGCAGTCCATAAGAAAATACTATTTTTCACTTATGTTTTTCTCTCCATTGTTATGCATACAAACTGTGAATAAAAGTAGAGATGTATAAATAACGCATAATGAAAAGAATGAAAGAATTTTGAGAAAGTATCCACTTAAATTCTTACGAAAAATAAATTCGAAACATATTTTCTTTCTTTCTTTAGTATGTATATTTCAATAAGTGAATATATTCCTATTAATTTTCACAATTTTATAGAAAATTATTACTTTATAAAATTAAAAACTTCGGAATTATTAAACATTTCTTAGGGCTTGTAATCACCCTTTTCATAAGCAAGTGCTTCGATATAATTCCGAGCACAATTTTAAATATAAGGGTCTCTCAAATTTATTGCGGATTTTCGTGTTCTTCTGTTTCACATTAGATTACATTTCTGAATTTTTCTCTACTGGTATGCGCAAACTGGAATTCAAAGAAGAACTGTGTAAATATCGCCTTGTTGTATTCAACTCCTACATGAAATGCATATTCTTTCTTCATCTATGTTTATCTAAATATATATTCCTATTAATTGCAACACTTTTTCTATAAAACATTTTCTTTTATGTCTGCGAAAAAAGAAAAACGTGTCAGTGATCGTTATTCATTACAGAACTATATTAAGCAAGTTATTGGTAGTTATCCGAACTATTGAATTCGTGGATCCTAATTCCCGGTGTCACTAGTGCCCAAAATTACTTTAATAATATATAAAACCAAACTTGGGATGTTGCGGTTTGACTTTCAATTTCTGCTAGAGAGGTTTTAAAATTATTTAGATCAGGTAGTTCAGCAGTTATTGAAAA